>JAUOBX010009906.1:0-14388 GCA_032360705.1 Eupentacta quinquesemita
ATAACAACACAATTTGCATTGTAATGAACATGCTAACACAACTCAGTTAACAGCAATGATGCATCCAACACCTTGATGGAGCCTATTCATGTTTTTGAGTAACTCAGTATAAACTCACACACACATCAGCAAAATCTGAGTGTACATTCCAGCTGGAATGCCGAGTTTTTATAGGGACTAGGGACTCGGTCTCGGACTGGCTGGACTCGACTCCATCACTGCTACAGTGCTAGTGCTAATCTCGAGTAGGGCAGCTGAACGTTGGCTCGATTGCATAATTTGCATATTCATTCGTGCTCTCCCAGCTGTAAGTGTTACTGTGTTAGTGCTGCTGCTACTACAGCCAACACCACCGACACTACAGTAACAAGTGAGTGAGCACACTCAGACACAGTGTATTCAATCCCCTATGCTGAATGAATTGAATAATGAGTAACGTTAATACTTGTTACTGTTACACTGTGTTACTGTAGACGTAGTGTTAGCTTTGGCAGTGTTTGGCAAGGCTACGTTAAAACTTAGGCTACTCATCTCAAAAGTAGGTCCCTCGATTTTCACCCGATTGGTAATTGCGACTGATGAAGGCAAGCTTGGGTCCTGAATCCGATGAAATATGCTCACTCCCACCCGACAAGTTCGAAACGAACTTAACAGTTGGGCCTGGGGCGAAACTGCCACTGCGAGTTAAGTTGCTGAGTTGATTGAAACTGAATGTGAAAATTGGATACCAATTTGGCAGAGCAGGCATTAGCGAGGGGCCCGAACAACTTTATACAGACATAAGTCAGTAAGTCTGGCACAACAAAATGGAATTACTACTGTGTTTTCTATCTTTCGCAAGAAGTTACATCCTAATCTGCTAGCAGAAGTTACAACACGCCGATTCATGAAGTTAGGAAATACTATTTTGCGACGCCAGTTAGGCCATAGCACTTGGCTACATACAGTGTGTACAGTTAACGTAATACATACAGAAAGCCTGACTCAATGCCATGCCGACGAGCCATTTTCTTGATATTTTTACTTAACCAAGTAATTTAACTCACATTTCCTACCGGTTTCCTCTGCAGTGATATTTAATGTCTCGTTTTCTCTTCGGAATACTTCCTGGTTCTTTCGTGGAGGGCCAGATATTGACCAACAAATTATATAAATCGGTCGTTTTGGTCGCTCGGGTCAGGATTGGCCATAAGTTTGTTGTTACCATGGACGAAACTGTGGATAGTGACGTCAAGGTAAACAATGCTGCTGATTGGACGACGAGTAAAAAATCGTGTAGCTCAACGATAAAAATCGCTCTGCTGAGCGATCACACGGAACGACATTTTTTATCGGTTAGCAGAACGATACGATATCGTTGCAGTGTGACCGGCTCCATTGGAAACCCACTGCACTGATTTTCACGATGAAAAATCGGATCGTCGCACGACACGAAATCGTTGTAGTGTGACCGAGGCTTAACACTAGTATTACACCGGAAGAGAGTGATGGCGTGCTGCTTCCTGCTTGGGCGACAGCCTGTCCTCCTAAAGACAATTAGCCCAGACAGCAGACACAGTAACTGATCCGGGTACTCTCATAGTCTGTCAAAACTGTAAGGGGTCCATTATTACATTACATCGGTTCTAGCCAACCTTCACTGGCTCCCTATTGACTGATTGGAAAAGGAATCGATTTGAAGGTTTTGTTAAATGCTTTCAAACGGCATTGTACCATATTTGCATCTCAATGATTTGATTACTTGGTACACTCCAAACAGACCACTTTGCTTTCGTGATCAAAAGTTGGCTGGCACTTCAAGTGAAAGAGTCATTACTAGGTACTATGATGAAAGGAAGTTGTGGTACTGCTCTTTCTGGGCCTCAAAATTGCAACAAATGTTGCTCAGTCGGTCCCCAGCACCCCAAGAAAAAGTCTCTCAAAATCAGACCTCGGGAAAAAGGTCAATTCGTCTGATTTCAAAATGTCAGACTATATAGACTTTATTGCACTGTAAAGCCCCTAAGACATTGGTTATAAAAAAATGTGTTACCAACCTATAGAAACATGGTATCGAAATACCAAATAAGCCAGCCCACGATGTCAAATGATGTCAACATGAGTTGTAATGACAAATGTGACAGAAAATTAGAAGTAATTCGGCTGACTGTGTGGACATTAATGTACAGTAAACCCACTATGACTTTAGTTTTGACATATGAAATGACCATCCTATAGGAGCATGATACCGAAATACCAAATAAGTCAACTTACCATGTCATATGACGTAGTAATGACGTAGTAATGACGTATATGACCGCGAATCCATACTTTGACATATTGGGATGAAATGAGTATATCATGAAACTAGGCGAATGTGATAATTTAAAGAATCATACGGGTATCAGGATCTCTATGAAATATTGATGACCATTCAAATATGGGTATTCCAAGGGCGCAACCATCGAAAGTTAGAGGGAAATGAGTTTTTTATCTTGTCCAAGGAAAGCTTTCATGCAATGTTTCTTCTTCCAAAGGTGGACAGCCCATGCAAAAGTTGGGCCGGGGAGGGGTGTTAGCTCTTCAGTAGCTGATCCATTGTAATGTATCAACACGTTAATACCAGGTGACATCACCAAATTGTGTGGAGTGGACTACATTACCTGGTGATACAAAAGCTAACTAGTGTCACATGTGATGACCTCAAATGTATATGCACGTCAACTTCATCATCAGATTCGTCGTCTGGCTCTTGTGTCTGATTGAAGGGGTTCTCACGAACATCAACCTGGCATGGTTCACAGGGTACAGTACGGGGTAGTCAACACCTTTGACAAAATGAACCAACTCATCCTGCAGGCCGTTCGGCAGTTACAATGGACAACCTTCAGTAGGTATATGCGGTCAAGGGCATGATACTTGTCATACATGACAGGCTTCGGTCTAGTTCCCCCCTATTGCAATCATCAGATTAGTGCTTGCCATAGGGATACATGACATTCGTCTGACGCGGCCCTTCGCCGTCCCGCGATGCGCTGCATGAACGTTCAGACTGGGCAACGCCCTTGGGACTACTGAGTCCGGGAAACGGGAATCTGTGCTGGTGGTGCTGAGGTGATTTCAACCTCTCCACCCTTTCGCCTTGGCTCATTTTTAGATGGGCGATCCGCTTTGGCTTCTGGAACATCCTCTCGCTCCACGAAGATGCTTCTCAATTTACCTCGTTGTGTTATACGGTACTGTTTCCGCTTGTGATTCACAGTTCATTCTGGAGCGCTCTGATGTTTTCACTGGCGCTGATGAAATATAGTTAGGAGTCATGCCTTGGTCCAGTGAAACCGAGAGTCGTGATGGCAGCAGTCATAGGTTTGTCAATTCCGCTATAGGAGTCGCAGTCCCATGATTGCTGGCCTATGGTTTCGAAGCGAGATACTGCACTTGGTATCCTAATGATGGCGTCACTGTTGAGGTGAGTAAAAGTAATGCGAAGCACCCGCGAAGTACAGGTCCCTGTAAGTCAGTGGGAAGCACCTGGCTGCAGAGGCCTCACAGCTAGACTACGAAATAGCGATTTGGAAGCATCGTAACTCGGCTTCAGCTGTGCGTTGTCCAGCTGTCAAGGCAACTGATGGTAAAGTCTTCTTGATTGATGAATTCGATGTGAGGGCCCATCAGGCTGGGTACATTAAAGGCTTGTACAAGGCTGATTCCCTGTAACGGAAATTGAGGTGGACTGCGCGGCATCCTCGGTAGCTGAGCCACCCATAAATTCTAGCATACCTACTATCGAGAAAACTTCCGAGGGAATGGACTCAGAGCTCGGGCCTACGGCACGCACCCAGAGATGTTCTGGGTTGATAGACAGGCCTGTGGTCTTGTATAGTCTTTCACTCAGCTTAGAGCTCTGGAGTCATCCTGACTGACTGAAGAGAGCTCACTATTCTCATCTGAAAAGGGAAGAGGATGCAGGAGACTGCAACAACAACTGAAGTGCGTTGCCCCGTCGAAATTTGTTGTAAATTCCGTACATCGAGTAACGGCCTCCTATAACATCCAGATATCGAGGGATTTCACTGGCACCATGATATATGGTATCTCACGATTAGAAAGGATATAACAGGACGAATGGTATCCGATAACAAAACTGTTACAGATAAGAATGTGCCTTCTCAAGACACTACAACTAAGATACAGGAGAAGAGGGTGACGCAGTACCTCGTATGGCTGATATTCTATATGCACGGGGAGGCTCTGCCCTCAAAACAACATTTCACAATTAATGGTCCAAATGTAAAATGAATAACTATAATAATATTGTAGATAATGTAAAATGAAAGAATACAAAAAATTGAAATGTTCAAATTTGCATAATTCGTGAGCTAATTTGCATATTTAATGAGGGTAATTTGGGAAAAAGATAATTTGGCCAAGGAATGTCCTACGACATCGTGTAACATCAGAAGGGAGCTTCTAGTGTGATTCAGGGAGTGATGGGGACAGATTTAGGATATCATATGTGAACAAAACATTTTTGAACGAAGATGAACATTTCGAAAATCGATGAAAATATGAAAAAAAACCTACTTCAGAGGCAATTTCCTGAAAATTGATTAAATTTTGTAATTCATACATGATATTGAAAATCTGTTCACAACAAAATTGGACCATTAAATGTTATAGGTTGTTTCGAGAGTGGACCGGGGTAGAGCCTCCCATTAATAACCTCCACGTCCATAAATTCGAGTATACTAAGGCAATCGAGAGTCGATCACTTAAGGGACAATCGGCACATTTGTGATTGGTGGTTTGAACTAAGAAAACGAATAACAAAATAAACGAAACTCACTAGATATGTTCGCTTATTTGTCGGTTTCCCTAATTATAAATTTTGCCTCATTTGAAAGTAACATTCCAACGCAGCTCAAGCGTAGAAATAGCAGGCTGCTTGCAGCAAGTAATTAAGTAACTTATTGTTGTGATCGAGAGTCGATCACCTGGTACAGAACGGCATGCAAATAGTTGTTTGTAAGATGAATTCCCATGACACACACAAATTGAGCACAAAAGCACGAAATAATCAGCCATTGTCATGATTTTGGTGTGAAAATGACAATTACAGTTCAATTTATTTCCATGTAAGTAGCGAAAAAGTGAAATTTTACTAGGAAAGAGGGATTGCAATCAAATAAAATAATTGTTTCAGACACTTACGTGAAGGGCAATGTTCTTTGGAACAATCTCAATCTGATGACGTTCGAACGATTGTGCGCATCCTACTATTGAAATAATACGCGCTGATCGATCGACTCACGATCCTGATCGACTCACGATCGGTCACTATACACTGATGCCAATTGGATTATATATATATTTATATCGACGGCAATGACAATTGGCTATAACAGTAGATGGATATATTTATTTATTCAGCCATCAGTAAAAAAATACAGTGGAAATTGGTTGAAAGAGCTCAAAACAATCAACGATATGAAACAGATAAATGAGATAATATGATATGAAATGTGAAAAGGCATGTCTACAGACTAATAGATGGAATGTTGAAAATGGATTGCAATACTGAAAGGAAACTGCCGATAGGAATTATATACAGTAAATAGTTAAATATAGAAGCAGAATATGCAATATGGCAAGAGACCGACAACTGGCAGGAAGAAACAACACGCTACCGTCTACGAGAGCTATCATTCAACTCAACTGCAGAGGGATAAAAGCTAGTAGTGAATCTCTTAGAACCTTTAAAACAACGTAATCTATTCCCGGAAGGCAATGGCTCAAAGTACTGACGTGATGGATGTGAGTCATCCCCTATAATACTTTCTACCCGTCGCATCGCACGATTCCTATATAGTATATGAATTGGTGAGAGCGTTGTACCGATTATCCGCTCAGAATTCATGACAGCCGTTTCCATCTTCTTCAGGTCGCTTTGGGAGATACGGGTGAACCAGACTAACATATTGGTAGTTAAAACACATTCGATAATTGCACGGTAGAAATTGACGAGAAAAGGCTTACAGACGCCATATGATTTTAGAGTTCTTAGGAAGTATAGTCTCTGGCAGCCCTTCTTCATCATTTTCACAATTTGTATAGTATGTGTGGCGGCAAATGTGCTTCCGGCGTCCACCGCTGTTTCACGCACTTTCGTAATACTCACAGTGATTAGTAATATCCTTTGCATGGCCGATTAGCTCATTCATGTCACTTTTTAGAATATTTTAACTGATTGTAACTTTATTTTGTGAAAACTAAGTTTTTGTCTCTAAATAATTGTGAGAAGTGCCCACCTTCTAAAATTCAAATAAACTGGGTTATGCATCTTGATTATTATTTACTATTCGTTCATTCCTATAGGTGTCTTATTTGGCTTCACAAGCCCACCCATGTACCTCAATTTTATCCACAATGCATCAACGCATGTGGGTAAGGAATACGAATCCTAAGCTTCAGCAATAATGGTATGTTGGATGCGGTGAAAGTATGCTCTAATTTTTTTCTTCGATATGATTAGTAACCCGGCCTCAGCCTTGTCCTCGCAGGGTGCGGCCTCGGCTTTGGGGTTGATGCCTCGGTCTCGGAGTGGATGGCCTTAGCCTCGGAAGGTTCGGCCTCGACTACAAGGGGTGGTAAGCCAGGTTCAGCACCATCGCCAGATTGCATCAAATCTTCATAGATTTGTTCACCGATTGTGAGATTGAATGGATAAGGATAAGACTTCGGGGAAAGAAGAATATTCATATTGGGGCCCTATATGCCGATAATTTTAGTATGTCTAAGTGATCATCATTCAACTGGCCAAGACACGAAATTACAACACAAGGCTACGATGTATTTCTCTTAGCAGTCAAACTGGAGAAGTTTTGTGGAATGACATTCCAGGTTGGTTGAACAAAAATACAGGAATGTTGCAGCCCAAGAAAGGTGACAACCGTGCCGCTGCTAATCTTCTCAAGTCTCTGAATTCCTAGTATGAGAGGGAAATAACTAAACGTGAAGCAAAACAATAATGTAACACAAGCAGTGAGGCGTTAACCACAGAGGTTGATCCACAAGTTGTTATATAAGCGGGGGAATCCTTGGCAATCGAACATCAATAGTAAGTGTGAACACTGCCCATTGAAGCGTACCCATCATAACAATACGAGAGGCAACTCCTGCTCACTCGGTTATCCACCAGAAACTTTGACACGCACCAAATGGTATAAGGATCCGGGAATCTTCCCGTTCGTCAGCTTTGGAACTTCGTTTCCTTATCAAAATGATGTTTATATGAACAAGGGGAAGTCCCTCAAATTTGGAAAAGGATAATCCTTGTATACTCTGTTCTCTGGAGCCCGTCTTCATTTGGTTACCTTCCGTAACTACGACACGCATGAAAGTCGTCAGTTGTGATTGGTACACTACGCAAAGCCAGCCCGTGTATGTAATTTATACCTCGCTCCTACCTTCCATATAAGCAACAGACAAGTGTAAAGTTAGGAGGTCGTGCCTCAGAATCGCCACTGACAAAAGACGTTCAATACGCAGCGACTTTCGGCCATGTTATTCAGGAGGGAGTAAATGTTTCTGTATCAAGGGAAGCTCGACCCGAGGGATTTTGATAAGAGAAGTTTCAGTCTCATCGTTGGTACAGGAGAACATCGAATTTGCACACACAAATAAAGGTACGTATTTTCTCTATATATATATAGTAATTACCTGATTCACTCGTCTCTGTTCATTCATCATCTTGGAGGAATTCTTTTCTGTTAGCTATAACAATGAACTTGATGCTCCTGTTATATTATTGTAGCCATGATTAGACTCCTTCATTTATTACTTTCATTAAAAAACATCCAGACTGTACTCATCGCTTCACTCTGTTATAACGTTCATCAATAATGGGATAACGAGGGTCCTAATCCAAGCAGGATACTAGTCTAGGCAATGAATAAAAAAAAATGTGCTTATTTAGGCTGCATGGGGCATTTTCGAGGAAAGCAAACAAAAAGGTGATTCTGGAAGATAATTTTGCGCTGAATATGAATATCTTGTCAAAAATGTCTAATTAGGTCAGTCAAAGGTCATTAAGGGCAAATTTCGAAAAATGATCCATTTCACCTCCTGAGTTGTGTGATGTTAATAATTTCCCAATTTCTTCTCTAATAAATCATACACACCCCCTCGAAATATTGATATGTATGGGAATTGTTCAATAATTATTCTAATAAACTAATATTGCCTCAACTATTGGACTTTACTTTTTTCACTGCGGCGTGGGTTCCCACAGGCTGTTTTTCAAGTAGACCGTTTGATAAGCGTTCTCTGGCTGATAGACATTACTTCGGGTACAGAGGGACATGACTATGATATTTGTTTTTCATAAATCATCATAGTTAGGACGGTAATTACTGATTTAATCCAAGGTTTAATTAGGGAGATTCATTTCTGCGCATCCGTACGAAATAGCTCATGCACATGCCGTAAATATACAAGGTGGAAATCATCCTCGCTATCCGAAGCATTGAATGTACCCGAGACCGATCTCTGTCTCAAGTCTGGTCTCGAGGCCTGGTCTCGGTCCCGGTCTTAGTCTCGGATAATAATGACTCGGTCTTGGTCTTGAATGCCTAGTCTCTGGTCTCGACCGACTGTATGCGGATAGAAGGCCCATGTGGATATGGATAGGCCTACCTAATGAACATGTAAAAGGTCGATCCCCTCCCCCTTCCTACTGATCGTTAATCGTTGATCTGTTGAAGTTCCATCAAATAGAGGGCGCAACGACATATCTATGAACGTTTTGCACAGCTGCAGTACGTCGAATGAAACAGCAACAGGCTGCTCGCTGCCTGACTAGGTTCTGTCACTCAATCCACTTTCACAGGTTATAAAAGTCAGGGAATATTAGCCGTTATTTTGCCAATCTGCAAATGAATTCCTTACCAAAAGATTCCTCGTCCAATGAGTTAGTGGAATGTCTACTAACATATTAAACAAATATCAACTCTTGACAGCTGCTGTTATACCTAGAACGTCATTCTGCAGAGTAAGTTTGCATATATGCCCACGTATGTATCATCGCAACATCGCGTTCCCACACCCCTAGAAGCATCATATACGGTAACTCGAAAGTAATCAAATTATGAGTGGAGGATGGATGTATGAACCTACTGACATGAAAGTCCTCAGACTTTCCGCTAAGTCCGCTAAGACTTCGCCGTGCTGGGGACAGTGACTTGTAATTGTGTCCTTTAAAGAAGGAATTCCAGGTGAACACTAATCATCAACTCACATTGATTACTTCCCCGCCCCGCTTAGTGAGGCCCCTGGATCGACCGTATACTGGCATTCCTGGCTCCACTGGGTTGTCGAGTCGTGACGAGAAGACAGTCGAACATAAACCATTTGGAGGTATCGAAAGTTGTAGCAAGATTTATGTAGGTGAACCCTCGGAGGGATCATCACCGAATCTGAAGCCCCACTTCGAGTAACCCACTCCCCTCCCAGCAATGCATCCGAGACAGCTTCACCGTCTCCCTCCCGGCGGGCGACGTCTGGACCATCGCCGCACACATGTGGGGAAAAAACAGAGACGGAAAGTACCCGCGGATCTCTCGGACGGGCTGCGTCAGTTAGTTCCCGCGCGCGACACACGCGGTTGCGGCGTCGAGCCTGTAGTCGTAGCAGCTGCCCATGGAGACGCCGCAAACCTCGACTCCGGAGGACAGCGGGTCGGAACACCGCTCCGCGTTCCCGATCACCGAGCGATCAGTGACCGGATTCGACCCCTTCGGTATCGAGAGGTGCGACCTTCGCCGTGCTACGGCAGAACACTGTCTGTTCCCAGTACAGCGTGCAAAGGATCGAAATTCCCGGTCCGCTTCCCGAGTTCGGAGGGTAGTATACTTCTTGGAGGTGGATCCATTGGCTTATGCGTCGATGAAATTCGCAGTCAGCTGCAAGATTGTGAAATGCAGAACCTCACTGACCATCGACATTTCAAACGCAAACGGCAGTCCGGGGTTCCTCAACGAGCCTCGGACCGTGTTCGGCTGAACGTCCGGAGACCGCCGTCCTCTCCCGGGGCATCGGACGAGATTCGCGCGGCCTACCTGTCAGCTGTCAATTTGGTTATTTCCGGGTTAGCAGGTGTTTCTTGATTGAAATGTACTCTATTGAAGTTGCTATACATTTTGGTATTTGTGATCATCTGAAGAAAATCACTCAAAGCCATGTCCACTCAATGAATAATAATGAGATTGGCACCAGAACGAAAGTGACTATCCACTCAATTACCAAGTATGAGACTGATCTGGTCTTGCATCATTCATGATCACGAGCCAATTTTGATGAGATCAGGTTCCACCTACCCGTGATGGATATTGATGAGATGAGACTCATTATCACCCTCTTACATATACTGTGCATCCCACTTATACCACTTAACCAAGTTACATCGAATTCAGACATTGGGTCACAGAGAAATCAACATTTGGAGAAATTTGCTCTGAGCCCCGCCCACTCATGAATATCAGGGACATAGGCACCAGAAAAAATAGGCATCATCTACACATCATGCATGGAGATCTACTACTGAAGTATGAGATTAATTGGACCTTGCGTCCTCCACTCATCGTGTTTACAAGCTAATTTTGATAACATTACGTTCGGCCCTGTCCCTCATGAATATTAGTGAGATGAGACGTATACTCACCATACATAAACTATGCTCCACCGATACAACTCTGCTAGGTTCCATCAAAATCGAACTTCGATCCAAGCCCCGCTCACTCATGGAAGTCGATGAGATCAGTAGCGAAAACGATAGGCATAATCTACATACTCTGAGTGATCTGATATTTACGTATGAGACCAGTCGTACATTGCGTCTTCTAGTTATGGTGTTCAAAAATAGTTTGAGGGTTCTCGCTCGAAGCCTCACCCACTCACGAATATCGGTGAGATCAACACTAAAGACAATGGGCATCATCTACTCACTAAAGGTGATCTACCACCAGAGTAGCAGACCGATCGGACATTGCATCTTCAGTTGTGGTGTTCAAGAGAAGTGTAACACACACACATACGTGACTATATATTCCTTTAGCATTCGGCAAGGAATGAAAAAGTGACATACCATTGTACCCAGAGACTTGAAGAGACAAGAAACCATAGTCAGGGAATGACGCCCCTATGAGGCCAAAGTAATCAAATCATATACCGATGCCAGTTAACGACTTCCGTTCTAATTTAAGTGGGAGAAATATGGGGTTTCCCATTCTACGAATTAGTTCCGTTCATAATTTCACGTGGTGTTATTTTAGACTGTGGGTAGGAGAGTCGCCGCTATGTACTCCAGTATCTCCACAACCACCGAACAACTAGAGCCTATACTAATTTTCTCCTTTGATTTGCGTGCGACACTAATCAGGTAAATCCCTCACCTGGCTGCATTTGGCGCTACTTCATGCATCATATTGATGTTTGATTCATTTCATTTGGCAATTCATAATATCAACTTAGTTGTAATTTGTACCGCAATCAGAAACACTTTCGAGAACGAGGAGCATTGCGGTATTCAATCGCATATTTTATTTGTCCACCCTTTACCCGTATTAGTTTCTCTTTTCTCGAACAGGCTGAATGTATATAATGTATATATTCAGGCATTGTTGAGGAAATGGTATTCGGGGTAATTGTGAAACATGTTAATATCTCGCACCACATAACAATAATAATGAGATTTTGCAACAGTTGTTTATAATCAAAACCCCGTTTTCATTCATTAAAATATAATTTATTTGTGTGAACAGTTTGCTTCCTTTCCTGTCAGAGAAATTTGACGTGAGCTCCAATCATGGGGACACAGACACTGTGGCGCCTGGTGGTGGTTGTTGTTTGTTATGGTCTATCAGTCCACGCTCTCCTCCAAGACAATTCTACAACTACTACAACTGCGACTACAATATCAGTCCACGCTCTCCTTCCAGACAAGTACACTACTACGGCTACTACTACCATGGAGGCTACTATCGGTACTACGACTACACAAAGTAACCCAATTGATGCTGAAAGAGCAACTCAAGGTAAATCTTCATATTAAAATTAAAAGGCCGTAACCATGTCCCATAACAATTAGGCCTACCAACGCTACCAAATGTGGGAATTGGTGTTAGTTTTCCCCAATTCTGTGTGATGTGAAATTCCATTGAACTCGCACTAAACTGACGCACAAGTTAACGTCCATGATTGAGGAATAACAGGAACTCCACTGTGCTGTACCATAGGGAAATGGGCGTTGATTCTACTGTACCGAGCGTATCTCGAACCCACGAGAGTCACTGCCTCATGATTACTATTTCCTATCACAGTCACTAGGCCACGAGACATCATTCAATTGGGTCAGGTCAATGATGGTCATATGGGGTAATCAGAGATTAAAACCTTAAATTCTAATACATCCCAATAATTATCCTAAAACTAATACCTCGTTTCGTATATACCGTGCTCATGCTCGAAGAAACAATACAGGTCGAGCTGAAGTATGATGTGTTAGGTAGTACGCTGTTTTATTTATTTCTTGTTTGGTGAACGTTTCAGGAGGTAACTTGATAGAAATGGTTATGTGAATTCCCCATCTAGTGTATGGAACGTAAAATGTGTTATTCACATACTTCTAGATGTATACCCTACAAATTGAGTTTTTGAAGTCCTCAGATTACAGGAAATAGCACATTGGGCCATTGAAATGACTGGCCATATTTGGTGATTTAGCGTGAGAACCACATATTTTTCAATTAGTTTTCTTATCCAAGTTAAGCGCCATCATAGGTTGGCGCGGAACGTCAGAGAAAATGTCTCTAATGCTCCCAGATTACCAAAAATAGCACTTCGGCGCATGCTGATGTTTCGCCACATTTTTCAATTTTGCACGAGACCCAAGTATTATCTAATTAGTTTCACTAACTAAGTTGAGCAACACCTTAAGCTGGCGCGAAGCATCAGTAAAACAATATGTTTCTGATGCCCTAAGATTGCCGAACATAGCACTTTGGGACAAGGAAATCACTTTTATTTTCTGTACCGATGAGGGGGGGGGGGGCATTTTTTGTCAAAAATGGGGACAATTTAAAGTGTTGATATTTGTGAATTTTTTCAGCTCGTAATCAAGTAAAGTCCAGCCTGACTGGATCGATCAAGCTAAAATGCTGTTCTTGCAATTCATGATCAATCTTCATCTCCCATATATATGTGTGCATGGTCGTTCTCCTTGACATTATTGATATCGATAAGTCATGTTCAGCGTCTCCTGTTGGATCCTGGAACCAACGACGTAACAATCCTCAAGCCATTGCTCCTGGTGGAGTCAAGCAGCCTGAGACTTATGTCATCGAGGTTGACATATATCCATAAAGCCCAAGGCATGACCCATAGTC
Source organism: Eupentacta quinquesemita (assembly GCA_032360705.1). NCBI lineage: Eukaryota > Metazoa > Echinodermata > Holothuroidea > Dendrochirotida > Sclerodactylidae > Eupentacta > Eupentacta quinquesemita. The sequence continues at coordinate 13,419 of JAUOBX010009906.1, forward strand.
ATTCTCACTTGAATTATTTACAAGAAGGAAATCACACACCGAGCTGGGTCAAGTGTTAGCTGAATGGGGTCACCCAGTTCAAAGTGTACACATTGAATATAGATAACATATGTACCAGTGTTGGCGAATCGGAGGCACATGATGTTGATGAGCTCTCCCTTGATCTTCCGTCGCTGTTTGCTAGGCGACAGCATCAGGAAAATCCCCACAACACGAATATAACGTCTTTATCAGGACTAGCAAATATATGCATAGCAATAATTCTGCCAAATAAGGAGTTTCAATATTAACAATTTGACTGAGACATAGCCGAAAAATGTTCATGGAAAAAGTGCATGGCAGCTATGATGGATTGTCAGTCTCACACCATTATTCATTGGTTCATCTCATTGGAATACATGTAGTAATTATATTTATGGAAATGCAGGTGCTCAGTAGCAGAAAGTAAATCATATGGGTCCACAATAATAACAGTTGGAATCATTTACCAAAAAACCCCATAATACTCCCTCGGCAAAAAACAGGATGGGAGAGACAAAATTATACGGGACAAACTCCTGCCCCAAACTCCCCCGGTTCAATGTTGAGAAACAATGCATTTATGTCCTGCAACATTGAAGGGGGGAGTGGGGTTTTCGAATAACGTTCTGTTATCCCAAAATTCATGCCGATGTCAGTTTTGTCCCACCTATTTTGTCTAGGATTGTCTGAGCCCTGTACAAAGGTATAGCAGGCATAACTACAGGATCGACTTAGGAAGTTCTGGAAGAAGTGTGATAGAGAAAGTCGTCGGTAACGGGCAGTTTCTGTTCACTGCACTTTATTCCATTGTTTGTGATTCTGTCAACGATTTGATGTACATTATTTTTTAATTAAATGAATGTGGACACATGATTCCCTCGTGAACTCGTTTGTTCGGTATTCACTTTATGCACTTGTTATAGGCCTATTCTCTGAGCCTGGTCCCCAC
>JAUOBX010010017.1:0-20972 GCA_032360705.1 Eupentacta quinquesemita
TGGTTTGAATGATACTGGATCCCCTCATCTGCTTCCGAGCATGTTTATCACTCTCAGTCTGTTAGTGAGACTAGTGAGTAGTGCCGAGAGGCTATCGATGTAAATATCGGGAACACTCGTTAATGTATCCAACTCTCCCATCATTACGATTTAGCTATTGATTATACCCCAGTGACATTTCCTTGTCGGTTCATGGAGTATTAGAGAGTAGATGAGAGATACATCCCCCAGTTATGAAGAGGAAATCCAGGTCAATTGCCCGTTGATTGTTTTGACAGACGACGCGGTGGAAGAATGTAGAGGAAATAAATGAGCCCATAGACGGGGAAAGTGTGAACAAATAACACAGCGAAATGTGAAGAAAGTTTTGACCTAAGGTAGAATTTGTTGAAGGAATAATGCATATTTTGCCTCGTTATATAGACAAGATAATATCGGAATATGACAGTTCGTATTGTAGGATATGGCTTCCGTAGTGCACAATAACATATCTAGGCCTTGGCCTAGTTTATGACGAGCGTTTTTTTTTTATATAGAAAGTGTTTCATATATATTAGATTGCGAATGATATGATCTCACTTCATTCTACCCATTCACAAAAAGCACACTTTAGAGTCAGAGAGTCTCTCAAGTAAGCACATGTGGATTATTTATTTCCGAATGAATCTAGGATAGATAAATGCACATTGTCTATGGTATATTTGTTGTGCACCGGTTGAGCTGATTTAGGGCCCAGCAGTGGGGCATATTTAGATACTGCCTATACCATATGAATATCCGTTCACCCTGTTCAGAACAACTGGTTTCAACGCCACGCTAACTTGGTCTACAGCAACACTGGACTATGCGAACATGCTTGGTTGTTAAAAGGCAAGCTAATTTCAAAACAAAATGTAATATATCAAGCTCGATAGGCATATCACGTTAAAATATATTAACTCAACTAAGAATTACCAAAATCACTGGACATGCATAACAATTACTTGTGAGAAAACGTTCACACCCAAGAATGTAGTTACGCATCATAATGATACTCGGACCGGGAAAGTTCAAATTGAATTGGCGGTGCACAGTGATCACGATACAATATGAAATTGAGCGCCGTTGGGCACATTCGCATCATGTTGCATGCATGGAATGCCTGAGTACGTCAAAGGTTCATAGTACTACAAGGGAAGCTGCATAATATTACCGGATAGAAAACACTTTAGGCTACTTTATTGTACATATACACTGAAAACGCACCAGTTAAATTGAACGGGAATCAAACGAAATGGGCACCGAACATGGAACAAATATTTTTTTCCCCATTTTCTGTTCAAAATCAGTCAAGTCTAGGCATATATTTTCCCCTTTCCCTGCAGTTACCATTGGATCCGAGTGTTATTGGAGCGTGTATATTGACCCATACATCGTGCTTTGCTAGAGGATTTTGTAGCAACAGAGGGCATTTCCGCGTCCACGGCATATCAAGGTCAAGAAAATTACTCGAAGGGCTTAATTCCAACATGGGGTGTACAGAGATAAAATGATCGATCGTAGTTCATCACAAGTAGATTACTATTTAGCGGCGACCTGGTTCGGAGACGGAGCCAACGCTCTCATAATATTGGTCAGGTGGTGTATGGAGCATGCTGGAGTATGTATCACAATGTATAGTATGATATTATGTAATTTGTAATATGTAATATATAATAGCAAATTTATGTTATATGTTATTCGAAATTCATCATACGATTTCGGACAAGAACATGTATCAGAATCGCTCAGTCGATGGGGCATCAAAATGCTGATCATTGTGAATTCCCGTATTATTACCGACTGGTTTTTCAATGTGTCTTTGATCAAGTGCTCTATCGTCATTGCCTCGTTCCCACTCAGGTATTGTTGGGACCCGGAGAGAATCTCAGGTACGATATGTATCTGATTGACTGCAGCTTACTCTCCACGCGTGTCAAAGAAGGCCTGTTCCCTGTGATCAGGGTACTATCTTATGAACAGTGCAACACGCTTCTAGTAGCATTTTGTGTTATAATTTGAGTCATTATTACACGTGTTAACCTGTCTATAGAGGAAAGCTGCCCGAATGTATTCTCACTCTCGCGTTCGTATTCGGACGTCGTGCCAGAGACATCTGCAAGCTATAGATATAATGTCCACGAGTTTATTATCTATTTCCATCATTAATATTGTTAACATCAGTCTATAGTCAGACGTTAACTAGATAACACACACGTTTGAATAGCTGATATATGGGATAACCCATCCGGTGCTGTGAAATTTCTCGACACAACATTCTGAACTGCGAACACAGTAAATATCACAACGAGGGTCTAAAGAATATCTACATTTCCCAAAATGAATGAAACGCTGTCGGCATTGTCTGTCAGCCATTATTCATCTAATGCAGCAATCCAACTCGAATCCATAATTGATGTGTCGTGACAAATTCCACAATCGTCAGATAGTCAACATTGTCACGCGTTATTAGGATCGAGAGTCAACATTGCCGAGTAAGGACTAAATGGCATCCGTCAGATTTATAATAGTGTCTTAAAGCATTGTGATCAATCACACAGCCTTGGGTAAGCTACACTGGATCACGTAATAACATTTTTAAAATGGTTGATATCATATGCAGTGTCTCCGGGATGAAAAAAGGAAGGGAAAATACAGATATTGTCCTTGCATGTTTGGGGGCGTTTGTTTGTTAATTCTTTTGCTTGTTCTTGTTTCCTGGGGGGGGGGGGTGTTGTTAATAGTCGTCCCTGAATCTTGGATCCATTACCTGCACAATAAAAACTCGTCAAGTGAGCCACGGTTTAATTGGAAGACGCCGATTGCAACCACTAGACACCACGCTCACCAGGAGCACTTACTCAATCTCTGCACCTGAAACTACATTGTAATCTCGAACAATTAGTAAGCTATGAATAAATCTCTTAACGATCCCAAATAGGGTACAACAAACTTTGGGCAGGCAAGTATGATGTTTTCATTACTGTAATAAAACTTGTCGTGTCGCTCTGTCCGTTTCATAACTGGAGCTTGCTTTCATTTTATTTTACATTTACTTGTTATACCTGAAACCGTGTATCATGTATCATATTCCGTTAAGTATCAGTTGGCATACATATTTATTGCGATACATTGCACGCCGGGGAATTGCGTTCTATATTCTACAGCCTACTGGCCTCGCCCTGATCACAAACAATCGCCGCTCAAAACAATCTCTGATAACCCCGACTTCAGCAGTGAGTGTCTGTTTCCAATGGCATTAGTCTTAGCTGATTGTGTTACTCATTTACCAAATATTAGTTTCAGTAAGTACACTTTGCATACATATTAAATCTCATACTTCGCCGCTGTAGCGTTATGATACCTACAACCTACTGACCTCCCCCTTGAGCACCTCGCCTCTCAAATAGCCTCTGATGGCCCCGATTCTAGCAGCGAGTGCCTGCTTTCCACAGCATAGTCTTAGCTGACGTGCATTGTACGTGTTACTCTTTCCTTCTCTACTACATGAAACTCGTGTCATGGCTCATTTTACTATAAAAAACATTTGACATACATATTCAACCGAGCGTAATACAATGCATGCCAATTGGCTTTGCTCCATCCGATACCCATATCCTACTCAAATAGCCTCGGGCATATAACTCGGCTCTCAACCCAAACAGTCTCCCTAATAATCCTAATTTCACGTCTCGGATGGCACTATCCAAACAGCTCGATTGTTTTCATTCGCATCTAGGTCGTCTATAATTAGTCACTTGCAATCGCCAAACTTACCGCGCGGATTCGCTGCAGCAGCGCATTACATCGTGCAGTTTCGTTATCTAGTCGTGTGTGTAAACTGCACTATATATACTAGTTTTTCTTTTTCAACAAGAAGGTGTTACAGCTCTTTGGCATCAGAACCGGGAAAATGGATGCTGATCGTGCACGCAATGCTACACTAGCATTTTATTATAATTTATGTTTAGTTTAACTGATCCAGTTCCAAACCCATCTGGTTAAATCAGAGGTGTTCCCAACTTTAACTCTCTTCTAACACCTAGAGTTCAATAGATCCTGCTTTTTGGACTGTTTTGCATGATCCCAGTCGACTGACACGAGCAGAGCTCCTCACGTACATCCACCGGCCCACAAGATGTGGGAGCAGGGATCATATTGGAGAAAAAAAAACTCGGAACTTGACCTCGGTCCAGGCACTCGATCAGTCTACCACCTGTCATCGTCATCATATTGTCGTTTCATTAGTAATAGGTGAGTTGCCCTATTTGTGTTAAGACGTCGTTTACGTTAGCTCATATCATACATCGATCACCAATTTGCCACGACTTTAAGGAGGGAATCAGTTGGTCCAAAAATTCATACATTTCACGTATGGCCTACAAACGTCCATCCTGCCATGATGTTTAGTGCCCAGATTTTTTTACTTCAGGGGTGGAACCCGATAGTTAATTGGCCTGTGATGCTATCACTGTGGCTAATTCTTCAGCAGTCTCGTTCAATTCCACCAATGATGCCTCGCATGATTTGTCAAACGATGGGCAGGTTGTGTGTGAAGTGAACAATGCCAGATCGATGGCCCTCCTGCTGGCCCGGAGAAATGTGTCGTGCCTGGGGAATTAGCCGGATAGGAGCCAGAAAATGATAAGATGGGACTGAAACAATAATAGGGATGAGAGTGCTAATGGGGTTCTAAGAACCTGAAATGATAATTACTTGTTTTCGCCTATACCATTTTAAGAGGGGAAGAATTGGAACTGGTGCGCCCCCCGAACCAAAAGTGAGGGGCTGCAGCAGGACCGTCGGCCGAAGCGTATTCACTCACAAGCACTCTGACTGGCGGCACCTGCTGCACACCCCTAGCCGGAGCCAATATTGCCTGAACAGCAGTTTCCTTTCCTGTTCCGATCTCTTCCGCCGAGCGCCAATCGAATTGAGCCCCGGCCTCCTGGGTGAGAAGATAAGGATCTATCAACTGTGCTAGCCTCTCAGTGTGCTGTCACTAATACGAACGTGATCAGAATCCTGACAACGAGTTACTATTTGATAAACGAATGACCTGTACTACATTCCCACGTTCGCTAGATAATTACTACCAATATGTGAGTATAGCCGCTCATTAAATGATGTCCGATTCATACAATCAATTCAATACAAGGAACGCCTATTGCCTCTACTGAGGCTCAATAACCGCGTCATCTGAAGTAGGATCCAAATGACGCATTCGTGACAACTGTTCAGGCGTCTTAATATGATGTGACGAAAAAGAAGTAATTACTAGCCCGGTCAAAAACACATGCCCGCTACCACTATCTCAGCCTGTTTTGTGAGACACGTATGTTGTACTATTTAATGAGTACGGTGACCATAGACTGAAGACGTTGAGAGCTTCGGTTTGGATGGACTCTGCATCATTGTGCAAAGAGTAGAATGTCAACTTCACCAACAAAAAACTTCTATTGGACGGAATCTCAACAATAACAATGTGTAAGCAGAATGAACCATGTTTTCACCTCACATATGTGACGAGAGTTTTCCCATTATTGAATTGGAAGATGACAGTATTCACAGTGCAAAGTCTATCGTCGGCCTTCATATCGTTTCCCTGTTGATGTCATTGTTTCATTTGCAATAGTATTAGTTGGCGTAAAATTCAAGTAACTACATAAACTAGACATGTTCATGTACTTCTCATCACCTTAATTCTACCCAAATAGACACATATACCTATAACGATTGTGATATAAACAAGCATGTTAGTACATACATGAATCAACTCTCCACTAGGATCTCAGATATGATATTTGTACAATGATTAGTATTGCACGGTGTTGAGTGTACATTGCACACGAAGGCACCTCCGGATAACGTTTATTCCACAACTCGTCCCTGGCCTAAATACTCTTTCCCAACTGGGTCGCCTATATCAATCATCCAATCGTCATGACCTAATCGTCTCCGGGAGCACCCTGCGGCGTCGCTGATAAACTGCGAAAACCAACAGACCGTCCTAATCGTTGCTAGACCACCGCCTGCCCTAGCGGCGTCCAATAGAAGTGAATACATCTTCTTTGGATGACGTTGTATATTGATTTCGCACCCAGAACTACCATGTGATTAAAGATCCACGTGGGTAAATGTGTATAATCAGGAGTGTCATATTTCTACGCGCTGTATTGGCTATGCACGTTACCATGTGTGCGTTCATTCTCAAAATGGATTACACAGAATGAATCAAATATGAACCACATTTTACTTATAAGTAAATTGTACATATATATTGCACACATTTTATGAAGTTGTTATTTTACTTATTCTTTGTGTTATCTTCGTGGATGTAATTCTGCACGTTCTTCAGACGGTCTTTTTATCGGCGTTATTTGCGAAGATGTCTAGACGTTAGATATGCATATGCTAAACTTCCTAGTTTGCCGCTTTGCTGATTTGAGCGGTTGTCCAAACATTATCATCCACAATCAATGATCCCAATGTCTCGTTTCAGCATTAAACGTGTAGCGAAAGAAACTTAGGCACTATGTTTTTTTTCCTTTCAAGAGTGTTATCTTATTGGTAATACGAAAAGTTGTATATTTGACAAAATGCTATATTGTTATCAGGTATTATGCTACGAAATGATACTGCACGAAGCAAAGTTCAACATGAACAGCGAAGAAGCAGAGAATAAGGAAATAATTAGTCCATTGTTATTGTTCAATAAAAGGTTGCCTATCCAGATATCACGAGATACTATCTAGGCTCAAATGGCAACTCCATCCAGTTTGTCCATACATAGTCAAACTCGGATAAAGGGCTGATTCTGAGCCGATGTGTTCCATTTCAATAACAGCCAGCTGCATTATTTTGTTTGGACACTTATCGAGCGAGATCATAAAAGGAAGAAATGCCGTCACAAATGATATACGGAACGGTCATTGCTTCCACCAGTAGACAGTAACGCGCTAAGCGCGATCAATTTATTTCAAGTCGCAAGGGGTATATATCTGGATTAACGGCGGATGAGTAGCCTGCGCAATGTTGTTTAATCTTCCATAACCTGGCGTACGTGGCTAGCATTGATCAACACATTTTGTTTTCACCAAATTCGACCTCGAAACTATCAAATATGGTGTATACTCAGTTTCCTTTTCATATTTTCTGTATCCAACTGTTAGTTTCATGTGTAATGACATGACATACCGCTGATAATTCTATACATTAAATGGGTTTATTTGCGTCAGACCCACATTGCGTAGGCACTGTTTGTAACGTATGTAAAAACTACACCGCAAATTGAACAATGAGTGAATTCACGGTGGTATTATGTATAAGGTATGCACGATGGACTGCGCAAACAGTGTACACATTAATGAAGATATTGTCACAGGACAATCTTTCAAAACTCCCCTGAAGAGAACTATTAATACTTTCACCGCAATACATCACTAATATTGTTCCCACACTCGAGGAAAATATGATTATTTTTCGGAAATTTGGTAAAATCGCGCTATGGTAGTTTGAACAAAACCCCATGACAATGAGTTTGTGTAGAAATTTGTTTGTCCCCGAACGTTTGGCCGCTATGAACGATGATAACCTTGAACTGGTTCATCGACGGGAAAACTAAATTGCAGATACGTGGAGTGTGAAGCAAAATGCGGGGATTTTTCTAAACGTCTAGATACTGAATGTTTCGCCCCTAGCTGATTACCACTGTCTAAGAAGTTTATCTGGCAACTGCTGTTGCGAAACATCCATCGTAACTTCTGTTAGGATGGATATGATAGGGATTTGGGATCACGGTCAGCGTAGCCAACCACAACATTCTGGTCTGAAAGAGTGTACATTGAATCTTTGATCTAATATGTATCTTGGGGGATTATTTGCCAGACACGGGTATCGAGCCTATACAGACTGGCAATGATAAACATTTGAATACAGACCTCTAGTCAACTGCAAACATCCACTAGGACACGGAACAAGGCGTGAGCGCTATGAAAAAGCGGCTGTTACACGCAGATAGCAATATGCAAACTAGACAACCGCCGAGGGTAAACCGCCAACATGTAATATCCCCACATTTGAACAATCAGTGAGAGACCGATTATGCAAATTTGACATTTGGTGACGTTGAAATGACCTTCATGTTTTCTGGATCCAAACCCATAACCTCTGGCAAATCCATAATATCCCAGAAGTGTGAATATAATCACATTCCTGTCATTGAGAGCAATCGAGATAAAGCATCTTGCTGAAGGATGCAGCGCGGACTCGAAAGGCTATCTTAATTATTAGCTCGGTGCCTTAACCAATTAGGTCACCACGCTCCCCATTGTGTATTCACAGGTTTTCCAAAGTCTCCCAATAGATCATACGACATGAGTTGTTCCACGTTCCTAACGAAAAACAATTTTCTCCTCCAAAATACCCATATTTCTAAGTGAATGTCCATGTACTTATCATGGGTAACACACATAGTATGAGCTGGATCCATCCGAGTGGGGTTGAGTTATCGTTTTAACAAGCTGAAATTGGCCGAAATATCAATTTTCCTACAATTCCACTTTCCCCCAAAAATAACCCCCGATCTACACCAAAAACAATAGGGTCGTGTACTCCCCATTACAAAGCTGCATACCAACTTTCAGCCTGGTCAGACCAAGCATTCTGGATTTATGCTGTTAACCATATTTTCAGATGTTGACCTCTGTTGACTTCAGATGACCTCTGAGCTGACCCCAAAACGATAGGGACCATGAACACATCATGGGGAACACACATACCATCCAAGTGGAGTCGAGTTATCGTGTTAACAAGCCAGGCGCTACCCACACACACACACACACACACACATACTGTCATGACTGCATACATTCCTCAGACTTCCGTCAAGGAATCAAAAATGATTTATCAATGGGATTATTTCATTCTTTCCACACGACAGTTCAATAAATATTCGATATGTGTAACACAATTTATTTAAGCTAGAATAGGGTGTAATATATATGTATAGTGTACTGTAGCTAAAAATGAAATTGCCTGAAATTTACTCAGTAGACACTAGTAGTTATATTATGCTGTTATCAAGTTCACTGTACCACCTATGTATAGATATTATATACTTGTAGTTACGTGACATTTTCCCCCCGGAATACGCCAAAAAAATATCCAGAATACCCGAATAAAATACGCTTTTATATCATAATCGCTTGGCACTCACACAATTATGAGGATTACTGGAACAATACACTGTTTGGGTAGATATATTTTCACTTGTAAATGATACTATCAGTATGCCATCGTCAACATTAGAGGTGATAAAATCATTCAAATCTCTCGTACCTGGAGGTATGCAACTTGAAAGTCAATATGTCTCACTGTGATAGGCATCCCGGATCATGAATAATTCCATCAGAAATGTCTCAGTAAGCTTAGTTGAATGATCAGCCAATATCAAGGACCTCTAACAGCATGCATATATAACTAAGTTTGAACAAACCGATATATACGATATGGGAGGGGCGGATTTGCCTATAAATTGCAAATTATCCATCTTGAGTTAATAATCATTTAAAGAGTAATCAGCGGGAGCTACTGCCAAAAGTGTCAAGAAATAATTCCAAAAGAGAGAGGGAGTTTCCACAATGTTAATACAACCCATTACTAAAACGAATTTACATAACCACAATTGTTTTCAGCACTTTGGGCGCTTCCTCTCGGCCTCTCCAATAGTAGTGCTGCATCAATAAACCTATTCATATTATTATTATTGAGAAAATTCGATATCAAACCTTATTCACTGGCTTACGACAGCTATTTAGGTGTTGTTTTTTATTTCAAGTTAGTAATAATCCTCAATAATTGGAATTGAGGATCGGAAACAATATACACAGCAGGCGGTATATTTGTTAGGATGTAACATTAGGCTGAGATAGCACTAACAAATGTTGAGTACAGAAAACAGTTAGGTATATCATTGCAAGACAATATATTTGGGTACTTCTTGTGTCAATAATATAGAGCAGCCCCAACATTTCCATTTTTTTCAGTTTTTCACACCGAATTGACACCAAATCCGGGGGTTAAAATTCTATGCCATTCGAGAAAACGGGAGAATCCAGAGACAAATTACAGTATTGCTCTATGTATGTACGCCTCTTGCTAATGTGACCAGGGTAAAGTTGGCGGATCAAAGTTACAGAAATTGTCCAGGGGGAATATTTGTATGGGGAGGATTTTCCAATAAAACTCCCATACTCCCATAAAAGGAGAGTAACAGACAATGACGTGAGTCGAAATTTACTTGAGGGTTTTCAATTTAATGGAACCTCTCACAACTTGTCTTGGGGGTATTCTGATTTTCACTCCACACACCCCATGGTATCTTTCACCCCATCTTACTATACTCATCCTGGCTAACATACCTACCAGTATCAGCTCTATCCATCCAGGTCGGGTGAAGTTATATATATATAATATCAAACGCCGGTCAACACTCCACTCCCAAGAAAATGTTACAGACCCCGTTTCAGCTCAATCAGATTCGAAGGGTTTACAAGAACAAATTAGTTTAAAAAATGTTTCCACGTTTTCCCATTTTCCAAAAGGTGACACCCGGTTTACATAGAGAACAAAACGCTTCATTTACGCCCTATTAGGAAGCTACACACCTCGTCAAGGAATTAAAAATATTATACAACCTCGTTGAGCTAGCCATGAGATTGAAAAAAGTCTGAAAAAGTTAAAATTGTATTGAGGGAGTTGTAGCGCAACATAAATAGATTGCCCGTGGACTGATTTGCTGTCATATATTACACAATGACTAACCATCGTGTATGAGATAGCACGTGAGTGACGTGACAGAGGATTACTCGATTTCAAGCCAGATTCCTTGCCTTTCTCTGCAACAGTAATATTGGAACCAACTATCAGCATGATATGAATGGTGCATGATACTTAATTGCAGACGTTTCGATAACAGACTGCTATCTTTGCTAATGCTGACATGACAAAGATTCACAGTTTATGTTGACTACGATTAGCAATCGTGTTGCCAACTCGTGATTCATTGGCCCCCTCAATACATCTCCTGTAAAGTTTACTCTCTTGATCAAGTGAATTCCTCATTGGTACAGGTCTGATTCGAATTATTCAAATTTAATCAAATCGTTCAACCTACACATGGTCATAACTGCCCGCCACCCCGCACTATCATGGTGATGACAGGATGAACGAGAGGTTGTCAACCGATTGGTCAATGTGTTTAGTGTACTCCAGGCATGATCATGAACCGCACGACCAACAAAGATAAACGGCACTATCGTACTGTCTACAAGTCATATTGACAAAACACATAGCAAAATTTATTCGAATCCTTTGACCTATCTCTCTATGGTTATTACTTCCTCACAACCCACGCACCAATATCAGCATGGTGATGTCAGGATAAACGAGAGGTTGACGCCCGATTGGTCCATGCATATAGTGTACTATGTAAGCTCTTAGACACGTCCAAGAACAACACCAACAAAACCAAATAGACAGGACTGTTTAACTGTATACAGGTTATGCTGACAAAACACAAAGGGACGTTGAATGTGATGAAGCTACTGTGGTGTGGAGTGACATATTCACGATATAATCCATGCTTATGCCGTGAGTGCGGCTGACATGGAGAGAAGAAGTCCGTGCTGTAATTGTGGTGAGAATTGTTACAGAATCCTGGTATACATACAATGTAGTGGACAACATTACGACGAAGGGTCACATGGTCTCGAGAAGAAAGAAGATACACGTGTCCGATTTACAAATCACTCCGCGTGCAGTGGCATAACTTTGGGCTGGAAAGTGCATATTTGAAAAGTTCCCAATGACTAATGAGCAGTGTTATCGATTGGGGAACGCTTGATTAAGGACGTGGTTCCTATATGTGATGCGGCATATCAAGAGATGTATCGTTACGCGAGTGGTTGAGTAAATTTAGTGATGACTAGATGACATCATCTGGGAATTCTAATTACGGTAGCCTTATTCCTGCCTGCCGAAAGACCACACATATGCATCGATTGTAGATTTCCGATCTACGTGGTACAAGCAGTTTTGTGCGGTTTGGAGAATCGAGGTATTCAAATGACACTCAACTGTGAAGCCTGTGCCAAAGCAATCTTCTCCGGGACAATAGTGATTAGTGCATATAGTCCCATTGTGGTGTAGAAACAGTTGTACCTCAATGTCAGATTTGAAGAAACATTAGGTATTAGACAGACGCTCAACCAATACAGACCAGAAAACCGAAGGCTCAGTGATACCTTGAATCTATACATTTTCCCTCACAACCTGCAGCGGGGTTATTTAACTAATGCTGGACCTCTGTTTTACATGCCCAACAATGATAAGGGGCGCATACTTTCAATAAGAAACTACACATCGATTTCCTGAATTATGACATCAACTTGTCTTCTAGTGACTGCAGATTACTTTTACCCTGATGACTTTCACCCTAACCCTGAAACAATAGGGTATATATACTCACATGAGCTTCACCCATCACGGTGGGGTGGAATCATCATGTATACGAGGCAGAGATGGCCGAACATAATTTGTTCACAATTTCTCATGTCTTCTCACATCAAAAACGATAGGGTTCCTGTACCCCCAAACAATCAATCAAGAGCGTTTCATGCATTGGGTTTCATATAATATATATCGGAAACTGCAGATGCGTGGCCTGTGGAACATTGTCACGAACATATTTACCAGGAGGATCAGGAGGGGTTATAGCGGAGGTGAATCTGCGTGGTCTTAACCTATAACCTGTTATTCAAACGTATGTCGTTCGAACAGACATCTATGGAAGACGGATCGCTCTTTCCAAAGGGCGCGATAAAGAATCGCATTGTCCGTGGCGGGTTTCAACTTAACCGATCTCAAATCGATTCGAAGAATTTGCCCCGAAATCTCGAGAGGCAATTTCGAGCAGGATTGCCGTGCTGAGCAATTAATTGTAGACAAACAGTTCGGATAACGTAATTTCCTATTGGGTTTTCACTATCGTATTATCTCCGAGAGACACGCTCCGCAAACGATGACACTGCAAGCTCGAATGACCTTGGCTTGTCAGTCAGGACATTCAGGACTTTTTATTCGGCGAAACGTCGATAATCAATGCCGTAACGGAATCATCCCAAGGTCGCCACATCTAAATCCTGTATATCCTATATATGCAGGGCCTAATGTTGCGATGGAAACTCGTAAAACATGAATCCTCGTAAGAAAATGTGATCCATTTAGTAGTAGAAGCTGTTTTTGAGAGAAAGGATGTTGCCTCCCCACAGAAACTTACTGAATATATAGTCTTTAAAATGTAGTTATTCTCATTTTGCATTTGTATTGCCCAGAGTACTTCTAGTTGGCAATTACTTAGGCTACTCGTAGTGTATGAAATTGATTGTGTTCTTGATAGAATCACGGTTCTCATCTATTTGTTTCAATGATCTTCTCTTGGTTATGATTGCGGGACAACATAAACGTCAATGCACCACTGGAGACAGACGACAATCATACCGTACCGCGCGGGTCTCGAACCCACGACCTCATGCTTATCAGTCACAATCGCAACCACTATAGCCATAATTGCATGATTCATTGCTACACAGAATTACAACAGGCTAGTCTTCAACACCAGCTACTGGTTCCCATGTCTGGAACAATAATATATGGAGGTCGTAGCTACGTCAATACTCAAATATGAGAATAGCTCCATTGGCTCGTCCTCTTTCACCATTTTGATTTGTGATGACAGTTTCGTGTATCCACTCTGGGACACACTTAATCACAGCTGAATATTTTAACAGCTAGCTCATTGACATTATGGTCTGATTTGATTTGATTGATTGCTACAGGTTCAGGAAGCCACAGAAGGCTTATCGAGGAATCCTGGCCGTGTTGATCGTGGATTAGCACCGGCGATGACTCGCCTTCCCTTTTTCGACTAGTGCTCAGATGTTACCGAGGCAGGGGTGTACAGTACCAATCCCAACCTGCTCCCGGGAACGCCATTTCACGTCCCCATCCGACGGACGACCAGTGAACTCCAGGATCCAACCACTTTCTCAGATCCTGGAGGAGCGGAAGCTTTTGGTTTTTGCTACATGTTTTTGTATTTGCGAATTAGTTCAACCACGGTAACTGCATACAGCTGACTGACGAGACTCATTACAACTAACCGTCAACAACCCCCCGTAATTACCAAGCCTACTGCGCCACAGCAGTGCCCGGACACCGAGATCCCGCAAGTCGTCACTGTGAGTACAGCCACCGCTGGAGAAAAACGCCTGATGGTGATTGTGGGAATTGAACCCGGACCGAACCGGACCCATTGTTCTGACAAGCGTCACTGATACCGCTCGACCACTCTTCCGCTCTTCAAGTATCAAGATGTCTTATGTGTCATGTTGGACTGCTCCAGGGTTGAGGAACAGAATACTCTAGCTTAGTGGTACCGCACATATAACCATGAATCCTCATCACGATAAGACGCATTTGATGTGTTCGAGCACCGTTGTAGCTACTCTGAGCAGGAAACTAATGGTAGAAGCATCTGTGTGTTAAGTGTTAACAGATCGGGATCTACCGCTCAGAGAAGAGTCATCAAGCTGAAATCACCTGTCGCCACACAGAATGTATGTCAAGGACGTCAATCAATATGAGTGTACAGTTGATGGAAGGTAGTCAGTTTTATACAAATGTTCGACCTTAATGGAGAGCCCATCAGGGTTCCGGTGGTCGTCCAGGTGATTTTCACAGAAATTGCAGTATTTCAACATTATTTCCATCCTATTTTTACGTGACCGGAGCGGTGTTTACTGCGAATGTCGTCTGACATTACTCGTGCCAAATGGATGTTATATATGTGGAATGTTGAATATATTTATAATAATAATAATAATGATGATACTTTTTTTTTATTGTTTCACACGCCGGACACGGGTAAGTACCGACCCCGTACGAGCCGGCGAAGGTGCATACCTGGATACAGCACTCTTGTCAGCTGTGAACCCTCGTCGGGGAACGGACCAAGGCAATGCAACTGGAGCGCGACCTCAATGCGGAGGAGGTGAAAGGAGGTGTTCAAGGCAAGGGGGTATATATTGTACGCAGACAATGCACGTACAAATCACCTTCCACTCATGATGATCATCCGGGAAAAAGCACCTTGCTCAAGGGTACAACGCGGACTTGAATCGGTAGTTTCTGGATTATCAGCTCGACAGAATTCGTTGAAGCTTGTTCAATCGATATTCGGGCGAGCCATGGGTTGAACTAATGCGATGTCATAACGAGAGGAAATAAATACATAGACAACCATTCGACAGTTTGCTCTCCAGAGACGTCTGAATTGTTCCATAGAGAGCTGGCTAGCGGAGCTGATCGAGAGTTATCATATTTACATGATGATTGGTACATGACAAGGTTGTCTCAACATATAGAAAATCAAATTTTAAAATGTGGAATTCGAACACCAGGGAGAACACAAGAGGGAGTGAGATTATTTCAGTTTTGTTACCATTCAGTTTGCCTGTCACTACCAGCGAACCAAACCCGGTTACACACATTCATCGACATATCATTGAACGTGTGAATGTCATTGGTTGTTCAAAAGGCGAAAAAAGATGCATTGCCGACTGCAACCTTTTAACACTGTTTCTTCCACATTACGAAAAATGAAACCTGACCTTGTAGGTTAAATTCCCTAGCGTTTGCTTTCGAATTTAATGTATATCTTGTGAGCCTAATTAAATTGCTATCGTTGATCTAATGGCTCTTACATTGAGATATCTGCTTGGAAATTGGCAGAATGTTCGTGATTTACCAGAATATTCGAGGCTCTTATATTTTTTCCTACACACAGGAAAGTAAATACCAATAGAGATTGGCTGTGATGCAGTTTCCACTATGATGAATTGCTCCGGAAATAGTGTCAGGTGTTTTTGTGTGGTACTCATTTGTGGTCGAACATTCCCCTTAGTGTCCCTGATATTTGACTTTGTTCTCATCGTGTTCTCCCAGAAAATGATGACTCTGCAAAATCTGAATGAATCCTGCGTGAGTCGTAGTGGCCGCTGGGCATCGATACTTAATATCCCTCACTGCTGACCCCTTATAACCCTCGGTTGTTGGGAGAAATATTTGGTAAATCACGATAACCTGCAAGGCAAACCTAACATGCACACCATTGGACGATCGGAATATGTTTGCTGATGTTTTCCCGTTATTTTATTCCTTATGAATAATTATTCGAAGACGCCCGATCACGTTCAGAGAAAGGACAATGCGTAACACGGGACAGATGGTTCAACTGCCTAATTGTGACTCATTCTTGAGAAGGTTTGGGTACCAATGACCATAATCAAATGATGAGGCGTTTGAGGAAAATAAGTTGTGGCACTAAATACTGTCAAGACGTTGCTCGGAGTGAGGTTGTCGAATGAATGAATGTTAATCAGTTTATATTATATTAGAGACAGGTGTTTCAGTTTGAGGAATATATAGGAAATATCTTCTTCTCTCCCATTCGGAAGAAGGTAAATGTTTATTAAAACACGCCGTTGGTGTGATGAAAGCCGGAATACTCAAATATTTTGAGAAGAGAGGGTAAAAGCTTGCTGTTGGCGTCTTTTTGCCGTTGGCGTCTAGTGTTGATGAAATTCGTAAATCCTGAATTCGAATGGACTTTTGTGGACTTGGCTGTACAGCTTGGTGTGGTCGCTGACCATTTGATGCTAACACATGCCGAATGCGTGGGAACCAAGGATAACATATATCTTCGACTGCAAACGTCACTCCATAATTTATTATTCATTGGACAGCATAATTGTGTTAGTTTTCAAACAGTTTATCATCGTGAATGTGTACTTCTATCTAACGTTACAGTAACCCAACGATCAAATACATTAAACTGACTACCCAATGGAAGTGTTGTAGTTAGGTGTCGAATATGAGGGTACCGAGGTCTCCCATTGCATTCAATACCGATGATGACGTCATCACGGACGGAGTGAGCTAATGCCAAATTATCTGACTTCAGTAAGAGTCTCAACATGTGGGTAAATCAGATTCTCAGAAGTGGAATTTGAACAACAGAGAGAAAACTAGAGGAAATTAGATTATTTCAGTCTTGTTAATATAATGTTTTTATGTCATTCTCAGCGAATCAAACCCAGTTATAAAAATTCATCGACAAATCATTAAACGTGTGAATGCGTTTTGTCTTCCTGATGTCCTGTCACTGGGTATGCCAAAAGCGAAAAAGATGCATCGCCGGCAGCAAAGTTTGAATATCAGTGACTATTTTAGAAGGGTCTGTTATCACTTCTCTCCTGTTTCCCATGGATATAATCCAACGGAATTCTCATCAATTGGTAAAGCTATAATGAGATGGTGCGTTTGAAGAAAATAAGTTGTGAGCACTATACTATTAAGAAGATGACGTTGCTCGGAGTGAAGCTGTCGAAGGAATGAATGTTAATCAGTTTGTATTGTATTACCGACAGGTGTTTCAGTTAATGAAATATGCTGGAAATGGTTTCTTTCTCTCATTCGGTAGAGGGTAAATGTTTAATAAAATACGCCGTTGGTGTGATAGAAGCCGGGATATAATAATATGTCGTTTGAAAAACAAACTGAATTGATCGTGAATGAGATGACCAACCAATAATGTAAGACACCTGCTTTGAAATGTGTTACAGGATTAATGGACATCAGCTCATAGTAAGACACCGATATCTTTTCGATTTTTTTTACACGATACGCGCACATCAGGCTTCTGACTGACCTAACAATATCAGGTCACATCGATATACCAGAAGGGTCGGACAAATCCTAAAATGCAGTGAAGATGAGCTCAGATAGTACTAGCGCCTTTTCACTCCTAAAGAATTTCTCGACAGTGAAGCATCTACACGATAGGATACGCACGTTCCAGCTAGCCAGTCGTCACCGAGTTTGACCTGCAATTGCTCCATTCAATCATGTTAAACATTCCTCACCTCGGAGCGGAGCGTTGAGAGATGCCTGGTGGCGTGGACATTTGACCGAAATATCGATCCTTCATAATTGTCCAATATTTCACAAGAATGACACCCCGTCTACACAAAAAAACGATAGAATTCATGTACTCCTCATAAGTCAGCTACATACCGGATTTTAGCTTGATCAGGCTAAGCATTCTGGACTTGTGTTTACAAGAATTTCATACTTTTACCTCTAGTGACCTCAAATTACCCCTGACCTGACCCCAGGAAGATAAGGTTCATGTGCTCGTCATAGGAAACATATACACTAAGTATGAGCTCCATCCATTCAGGTGGGATGAACTTCTCGTGTTTACAAGCAAAAATTGACTGCAATATCGAATGTTCACAATTCCTTCATTTTTCCCCAAAGGACCCCCATCTACACCAAAAACAATAGGTTTCCTGTACACCCCATAAGTTAGCTACATACCAAATTCCGGACTGAGCATTCCGAACTCATCGTGTTTACAAGGATTTCATACTTTGACCCCCAGTGACCTCAGATGACGTCTGTCCTGACCCCCAAACAGTACGGATCACGTACTCATCATGGGGAGCACATATACCAAGTATGAGCTTCATACATCAAGGCTGCGTTGAGTTATCATGTTTACAAGCCAGGCGTCACATACACAATCACACTAATACACACACACTGTCATGACTACATAGATTCCTCCGACTTCGTCAAGCGGGGAATCAGAAATGGATTGGGGAAATATTATACTCACTTAAATATTCACTATTTTGTGATATTTGGCATTTCAACCCGTACGTCATTATCATAATCATCGCTGTTGAAACTTGAATTGTGTCATTTTTTATTCATCAATTCCGACTTGATTAACTTGCGAAGGAATAGTTAATCGATTTTGTTTACAGTTTTATAATCTATAAACTCACGTTTAGTGAACTCTCGATAATTTGGTCGATTCTTGAAACAGTTCACTGGTGGTGGAAGTAAGGTAATTGAATGACTAAATAGTACATTTGAGGGACTCAATATATTTGACCCCAAAATGAACGCTGTGGTCGCTGGAGACGCGTTATGAACGCATCAGTGCTTCTTCGTTGAAATATAGCCTGACAACAGTGGTCGAGTGAAATAATCAAATAACTGGTATTGTTTTCTCTTTGTATCCATGGATAGAGAAATCTATAGTTTCCGACTGAGATCCTGTAAATGCGCTATCACCGAGGATATAACCCTACCGGCCAGTCAGCGTGGTGGCGGAACGTATCTAGTGTAGCTTGAGCTGTCGTTTTGTGCAGTAGCCCAGTGCGACTTCTTTAGTAGGCTCAATTGGGGCCTACCGAGACTAACACTTGTCAGTATAAATCGCTGGATCCATCTAGGTCATTTTTTTTCTAGCTTCGCAGTCGGTAATGGGTTGGCGGTCATTTTTTCTGAATGATTTCAGTGGAACAGGCCCCAATACTTTCCTATTGAACTTCAATAACTGTAATCGAGATTAATGAAATAAACGATATTGGTTTCATCTTTTTTCCCCTGGATGAATGGATGGCGTCTACAAAAATATAATATCATGAAAGAAATTCATACCATCACAGTCATGCGAGTTGTAGTCTATTCATCCATGCCCGGCGTACATCTCATTACGGGAGATTCTGAGTTACTTGAAATGGTAGCCACTTACAGGTGGCAATAGAGTATAATATGCTGGAAGCAATATCATACAAAGTGCATATTATGCTTTGGGCATGGAGAACGACTGTCAAAAATGCCTTGAGAAATTTTAAAAACACCACGAGAGGCAATAGAAAACGAATTCACCCAGTTGATTGTAATTTCAAAGTGAAAGTTATTGCCTTGCTGTAAAGCAATTCCATTTCGAGTGAAACAAACACAACAGGAGGAGCACGTGACACGGGACCACAATCGGTTATAGCTGTTACCCATTGCGAACTTCTGGAAGGCCCAGGACAACTGGAAACGGACCCAATCTAGTGTGTAAGTCAATCAGAGAATTATTACCGGTGTGCTACCCCATGATGTATTTTTCTTATCGAGTGACTAATGGGCCCACACGTGGCAGTGACGTCACGCCGCGTTATGCGCTATAACACATCGGTCGACTGGGCAGGTGTGTTATGTATGTTGTTTCGTGTCGCGGCGTGAACCAGTGAGGACGTGTTGGCCAGTTTAACTTCAAGCTACACTTTAGCAAACACTTGGTGAAGATAAGTGTCGAACAAACACTAGCTGATAAACATTCATTATTAATGCGCATTTTTGAAGAGCTGTTAGTAATTCTGGTAGTGACCAGCGGTGAACTCGGTTCGTGGTGAAGCATGCGGTAAGACAAATATCAACGTAAACAACAGGCCAGGTTTCCGTATTTCATTGAAAATGTCAATATGTGAGCCGCATATAGGCCTAAGCAGCGTGGTGTGCCATTGTTAGTTCGACTGAGCCTGTAAAACAACAAAGTGCATTTGCACTCTGACTGGTCGTTCACTGCTGAGGGAAAAATCAATATGCGTTATGTCTGTATATTAGCTAATCTTCAACCATTATTATGACGCAATGGAATCGATCATATGGACAGAAATTATCGCACGTGACGGACTGATCGATTCCTATTTAGCGTTATAATTTTCTTCATATAAACAAGGAATGATCTGACAATGGAAACCAGAAAGCCAAGAGGCTTAGTGATTCCTTGACTGCATTGACCTCTGATGACATCATCAATAGGGATCAATAACAATGTTTTTTGAGGAACCAACAACACAACAAGTTTTCCTTGTAATTGCCTGCTCAGACAAGGTATTCCGGATTATTATTTCAGACATTGACCTTTGTTGACCTCAAATGACTTCTGGCATTAACTCAAAATAATGAGGATCATGTACTCATCA
>JAUOBX010010018.1:0-13866 GCA_032360705.1 Eupentacta quinquesemita
TACACAACAGCATACTCATCAGGGTTGTTGAGATGATCCTGTAGAATCTCGTAGCAGAGAAGGTATTCTTCCTGGTAGAATAAGGTATAAAAGTAGTGTAGCCATTAGGTACACAAATTATGGTCACGAATAATTATAAATATTTCCAGGTAAATGTATGCGAGACCAACGACTATGACCGAGGGATGGTAAGGAACCCGATGGGCTCAAGTGAACCCACCCTGTCAATCATTAAACGACTGGTACAGGCGTGCCTTGACCACGTCATAAGGCATGGTAGCCTTTCCAGGGTCATACTCTAGAGCACTGTAGACAACAACGCGAAGGACTGGACCGACTGGGACATGCTGGACCTGATACACTGCCGTCAACGAATGGCATGGATGATATCAGCTTCCACCGACGACCTCGAAGTCATATGACTAAGTGAGTGACATTCCTGCCCAGACAGGCATCTTATAATTAGTGTCAATGTTACATATAGGTTTAGGCATGTCAGAGATATCATGAGCAAACTGTTGTGGAACTAGCAAATCGTGTAGATCCGACTAGCTTATGCTAAAGTCCGTACGACATCAGTAGTCATTACCGAGAATGGATTATGTATTATTGGGAGGTCTACTATATTACTTTGAACTATTTGTATTTGAATCATTGGTTCTATTACTGTTCAAAATATATCCAGTGTATTGCAGGACATACTAATACTTGATAGGAGAAGTGTTTAAATTTGTTCATGTGAATCAGCTATCACAGAGGCCTTTAGTCCTGAATGAAATATCAATCGAGTCAACTGCTAGACTATCTTGGTAGCCTTAATTATATCCTTCATTCTCGTAAGGAAAAAATAACAGTTTAATTGTACACACCTGTGTTAGGAGTGCATATGGGCACCTCTTCCTTAGCAGCTGGGCAGATCCAAACAGAGTTATCATATCGTCCTGTTTCCGCCCATCGATCTCAGACTTGACGATCGCATAAACAGCACTCATGCCAACCCCATTACTGCGGGGAAAAATGTAAAAATCTGGCCTAGTTATGAGATAGTATTACTTTGTTGGCCGAAGGAGTTTAACTATGATCTTTCACAATTTTGGAAATGTGCTTGTGTAATTAGTGAACAAATATGTTTTATTATAATGCATTGCGGAAGATCCATAGCTAAAACCAATAGTAGTAACATGTATTTCCAGAGCAGCTCGAAAAATTATAAGATGCCATATGTGTGTGAAATACGTCGAAGAGTGTACAATAACTAAATTTCGAAAAAAATCCACAGCCGTAGTAAGATGTTGAATCTGCAATAAATAGTGTCTGAACAAACTTACATGCAGTGAACAAGTGTTGGACCAGAGCGACTACTCTCAGTATTTGCGATGAACATCCGTAGTTTCTGAACATTTATTGGCGGTCCATTATAGGTGAAATGGGTCACTTCGAGCGTTTTCTGAAAAAGGAGAATGAAAATGTGCCTTCGCTCACATTTTATCAGCGTTGCCTCGGTATTATTGTTCTTGTATTATCATAGCAAATCGCCTAGATTATGTACAAACGCAAGGTTAATTGTCTGCACAAGCATGATAGATAATATGATCAGCTTGAATAATTCAGTCAATTAGAGAAGCCAATTTTACTCTTTAATGCCCTCAACTATAACTGCAATATATGTTTGCTCAGGATAACGTTTTCCAAATATACTAAATTGAAGAATATCGGTACTGTTTCAAAATGTTCAACGTGCTTCAATGCCCCGACATATTATATATATATACCTTAGATTTCGTATGTGTGACTGTGAAGCTTCGTTTGGTCATCACGTCATTTTCAACTTCGTTGCGACATGCGATGTCCATGTTCCCATACTGAGCAGTGGCTCCTCTACCACCAGGCCAGTACCGAACCACGGTCTGAAAAGCATAACAAAATATAATTCAACAATCAATGATTATTAAACCATCAATAATAATAATAGATCGAGTTTGTAATGCTCTGCATCATACGGAGAATTCAGGAGAAGACGAAGACGAAGGACGACTACAAGTTGACGAAAAAGAAAAGTCTTCAACCCTTTTCCAAATAAGACTATTAAGAATGTGCTTCAGAATCCACCAGAGCTGTGAATCTGAGCAAACGCTCACTGAAAGACCACAGAGGACCTTCGGAACTTTCTCGGGAATTTTGCAGCAGAGTCAACGATCAGTACCCCAGTCTTACTTAGAGTAGGCATGATCTTATAACTGCTCATTCAATGTAGAATATATTTATCACATTCCTGCATAGTAACTATGTACCAATCATATGTATTTTATACCATAGCTCATGAGACATTGACTTCTGTTTTTGTAGCTGCGTTCCATAAAACACTATAACACATGCAGAAAACGTCCTCTAAATATTCTAGTTGCCGTGACATTGACTAGAAACAATATCTATGTGTCTTTGATATAACCTCCGCATACATACTACGAAACATTTTATATGGTTTTCATTTATGAACTGGTGACACTAATAAAAAAAAAAACATATAAAAAACTACACGATGTTGCATGGCCTTTCCCATTGGTTCCCTGGACGAAATACCTACCTCGTCCTCGGATACTGAGTTCATCATCACTACTGATGAACAATTATAGTCAAACACCAGCCTCCAGAAATCTTCTACCGTCGCAGATAGAGGAGCCTGAGTCAGGATGAACTCTGTTAATCCAAGGCGCTGTGGAGTAACAACAGAAATCGAAACCCAAGTAACTGGTCAACCGACATTTGATTAATGATTTGCATATGCATGACTTTATTTCTTTCAATTTCGTTTGGTGCCTACACTTCACGCATTCGTGGTAAAGATCGGCTCCTCATCGGAACCCTCTAATACCATGTGGCGTATGTAAGCCCTATAGATGTCAAGGACTGTTGTTCGAGTCAATGTCTTATGGTAATTTAATATGTGTCGCGACCAGGATATCTCGCATTATGCGACAGCACATATTTTCATTTATTTATTGATGACCTAGAACAGAAGTATCTTGAATCGACCGGTAAACTATCCATTTGTCAATGAGCTATTTCAACTATTCAGTATCGTTAGCAATCTGTTGTTCGAGTCAATCATGTCTTATGGTAATTTAATATGTGTCGCGACCAGGATATCTCGCATTATGCGACAGCACATATTTTCATTTATTCATTGATGACCTAGAACAGAAGTATCTTGAATCGACCGGTAAACTATCCATTTGTCAATGAGCTATTTCAACTATTGAGTATCGTTAGCAATCGATTAACTTGGTTAATTAATGAAATACCTTGACATTGGTGGCGCAGATATATTCATTACTGCCGTAATTAGATCCTGGTGTTTTAAGAGCCGGCGTGAACTTGTCAGCTAAAGGGGAGCAAGAAGTAGGTCGTCATGTTTACATGTCTAGAATGGACAAACAATTTGTCTTTGATCATACACTTTCCAATGCAAAAATAATTCGCTAACAGACGCTCTATACTAAAGTTGAGTCCAAACCCCACACTTCCTAGCATATGTGTTTTCAATCTATTTGGTTCACGTTATCATATTCCACATTGGTACATTGTGGAGTCATATAGGAAGGCAACTAATGAAGTATTGGCAGCGAATATTCTCACTTCATGATTTAATACTAATGATTCGGAACATAATTTTCACACTGTAAATCGTGAACACATTTTTCAGTTTTCATCTAAATGCCAAGTATAGTTTGCCTTCTACAGAGTTCTTTATGCTATTTTATATTTCATCTTAATAAGTATAATCAAAATTGAGTATTGCACAATAAGAACTATTTCTTTTTGTCGCATATGGTACGTATTGCCTGGAAGTTAAGCTTTCCTCGGAGTAATAATTAGAAGGGAAGTCATACCAATATTAAAATTCTGACATATATGTTCCTGAAGAAGATAAAGAATGAAATATATAATCAACTTGGACTAGTTTGCGTAATCTGAAACATTGGTATTGGATTTCATTTTTGAAAAATTGAAGATGTTTGCATCTTTAGAGATCGAATGGTTATCCCCAATTTCAATAAAGTCAACGTCATTGTTCCGAATAAACATACACCCAATCACATTATTTGTAGGCTCCAGGGAACTAACATACCTGGGATAAGGTTCATGAATCTGTTCTTGTGTTTGTTCTCTGGAGATCCACTAACTGTAGTCGATTCATGTTGAGGTGCATTGTCACCGTTCTGCAGAGCCTGAAAGAACATCGAAAGTTGTCTATTTTTTGTTCGAAGACAGCAATGTATATTCCTATTTCAGTATTGGGTGATCTCGATTTAAATCTCCCCATGTGTTCCCTTCCATGGGTCCATTCCGTCGGGCTACTCGAGAATACGCAATCACGAATAAACACATAACGCAATTATATCCCAAACTATATGGACATATGAAAGTTCCTAATCTACTACCAAGTGTTATTTTTAGCAACAATCGACGCTCTCATATTGGTATAAGGTACGTGGGCATACATCAACAGTTGTAGCATATAACTAATACTAGCCTGGAATTCCTCTGCCGCCTTCTTCATTATGGTGGCATGGTTGAGCTTCTTGAGTATTTCACCAGTCATATCGGAGGTGGGCGAATTTAGTGATTCAAATAGTGCATCGTATATGAAAAGGTACTGCAGCTGAAATGACAATTTCAAAAGAATCGCATAAAGTGTATATTGAATCAATTCTCACCGATTCATACATCATGCTGTCAATAATCTGTTACACTCCAAAATCTGTCTGACTCGTACATGAACACAAACAAATGATTGAATATTTGAACCCGATTTGGGTACTTTTCGTCAGATTTATATCTCGTACAGACGTGATATGAAAATTTGTGTTTTACTGAGCTAAACACGCGATAAGGTCAGTTATACTAAGAAACACTAACCTTTGATTGAACTATATCCATCCGATCATCACGCATTCTCTCGACCGTATTGAAGACGCTGATATACTTGTTGGTCTTGATGTCATCCAGCAGATCATAGAGAGCGATGAATGTCCCTGTGGCACCAACTCCATCACTATAGGGGGTTCATTCAAAAAAGTTTAAAAGGTTTACTGGAGGCTTGTTGTGTGATGGTAGGAGGAATACATGCATGATTTCTGTCTTTCACTCTTCCTGCACGGAGCGCAGTGACATGACATGCTTTAGTATTGACTACGAGGCGCTGTTCATTCAACCACATAGCATATGCTTGTGGAACGCTCCAAGCCACCATCACCAGGCAGTGTGAGGCCATCTGTGTGTACGTCCTAACCTCGTGTCCTCACTTCAAGATCCCTCACATGACATGTCGCTTTGTACGCTAGTAGGGACGTTCACATCGTTCCTTGTACGTAGCATTTCTCATATAATGAATGACACATTAGCCTATCTTTGAGCTCCTTAGATCAATTGCATATTCCTGTATTCAATCGTGGATATCTGTCATATAACCCGTCTGTCTATATCTGCAATCCGAATACAGCACATTCTTCCACTCGACATTATCTACGGAGGGATTCGAGGCAATCTCATAGAAGAGGCACATGAACTGAGCGTCGTGGTATATGAAGGGCACACATCGAATCAGTTTTTGCAAATTTGTCATTTATTCACTCACCGGCAGTGCACAAGCAGGGGAATGTCCGTTGCGTTCTGTTGGAAAATTGTGACATCTTTTATAGCATTGATGACGTCACTCACATCTTCCGGGACGCCACCATACTGCCACTTGGTCATTTCGACGTGCTTCACCTCACGAACTCTTTCAGTACCCTGCAGGTTTAGAAACGATATGTGCACGATAAACACGGTGTAGCATACACGAAAAACACCACTTGGTCTGTTGGTCGCTGGTGCTAGCAAGAAATCGCAGAGCTATAACCTCAGAAATAATATTCTTCATCTGGTCAAGTTGGAACTCCATAATTATGCAGAGCTGAAGATAAATATCACCTGGGGTGAGTTTATCGATCAATAATATTGACGTTATGGGCGTTCGCGGAGACTACTATCCTATTTAACAACACTATTCGGTGCAAGAAAAACATATTGAATGGACCCGTTTCGGACATTTGCTATTGCTGGTTTTGAAGAAGAGTAACGTAAGCCTGAGAATCCTGTTTTTCGCCTTGTCATGGGGGCCATTTAGGAAATTACTTAGAGTCGCCCAATCATCGTCCCGTCAGCTCCAAAAATTAAAGCCGTTTCAAGGTTAACGTTACCGTATTCGAAATATATTTTTGAATTGACCGAAATCAATTCCTCTCTAATACGTGAATCCTAATTTAATCATTGAATTTTGGAGCAATGTCGCATGCATGACAACATCAACATTTGGGAGACTTCTGCCTCTGAATATAAACCCCTGCAATGTCAAGATACATCTGATGGGCCAACCTGTTAATTAGGTAAGAAAGAGATTGAATAGCCAAATGGCCTGGCAGACTATCAAACGTATATCTCATCATTTCAAAATAATCCATTTTTACAGCAAGAACCACACAATGGCAGCATTAAATGGAAGGTCTATGTTAACACGACTGACCTTGAGCAAAGAAAATCGTCTGAGAATGTATCGTCCGTGATTCTCACAGGCCACTAGCAGGACAGTTATGTCACTATATTCTTCAGTTGTTTTGATTTTGTTGGGCCAATACAGATGGGGATGAGTACTCTGTCAACAAAATGAGTTATGATGACAAAACATGGTTAATGATCAATGTCAGTGAACGTAATTAGCTAGTATGATGCAAAATGTACACTCTATATAATCGGAACTAGCTCATGGCTAGTCTTACAATGGTAATGAACTTCAAATGTCACAGCTTCGCTGCTCCCATTCTCAAAACGTGCATGTGCTCATAGTGCAGTGAATACAATCCAATCCAATATCATCCGATCAGCATTAATATATGTGGTGTCAGGTTTATGTTCATACCAAGTTGTATTTACATGTTTAGCGTCGGACGTAACATACACACGGACATAAATATGCAGCGACACACACAATGTCATGTACCGCATAGATTACTCTAATTGTATGAATCAATGAAAAATGAAAACAACAGTTGTGCAGCAAGTCGGTAATGACCGATGTTCTCACCTCTGTCTTCCCACTATCCTCTGTTATCATCACTATTGTCTGGATATTTTCACCCCAGACCATTCTCCAGAAATCTTCTTTGGTATGATCTCTCGGATCTGATGATAATTAGAATAGGGATTGAGATGCATCGGGTTGTTGACATCGCGAAAGCTAACAAATGACTGTTTCTTAGTTTGTAAGTGTCTGGAAGACATTTACTACTAACTGCACTATAACTAGCTACTACTATTAGCTGACAGAAAACAACTGTATAACGTGACGGCAAAATTGCCGAATATCATCAGGAATGATACGGAAGGAAACTGAAGAATACCGGAGTGTATCGATGCTTTGAGCGGAAGTCCATCCCCACTGCCAAGGTGTGTACGTCCTCACTGGCGAGATATCCAGTGAGTAGATGACATGAAACGATGACGTCCGTGAAACCACCAGATATTCCATACATACCATACAAACTGAATGCATCCGGAGAGATAGGTGGATCCAGGGCAAAAGTTTGTACTCAACTGCGCCTGGAACGATCCGCAATGGGTCCAGGATTATGCGGAATAATGATCAATTTGTATGTTTATATATGCGACGTTGTTACTAGAATAAATCCATCACGATGCAGCTTATTGCAAAATTTGAACACTTGCGCTTATCTCAAAAATACTATTCCGATATACCATTATGTTAGGTGAAGAATGTCACTGGGCGAATTAAGCTAGCCTACTTATTACGTCAGTCGGTGGGGAAGGGTGTGGGAAGAGCTCCCGTTTGGGGGAAGATTGTCGAGCTGCGATACCTGAATATTGAGGCAAGAATACTCGCAACAGTAGGACATGCATGTTCTCAGTTAGATTGCCTAGTTATTCTGTTTCGAATATACTGTGAGCGGAAGTCCAACCCCACTGCCAAGGCTTGTATGTTCTCACTGGCGATATTTAAGTGGAGGAGATGGCAGGTAACGATGACGCCCGTGAAACCCCCACATAGTCCATACATAATATACAAACAGAATGCACCCGGAGAGATAGGTGGGTCCAGTGCGTAAGTGTACTCAACTGCGTGCCGAACGAATCGCGATGGGTCCGGGATTATCGAACTGCGATACCTGGATATTATTATTGAAGAAATAATAATATTATTGAAGAATTATTATTATTGAAGAACTTATAAAGCGCAGAAATAAAAAGATACTCATCTGCGCTGTACAAACACCTTCAAATATGCACTGAAAGCCAAATGGAAATGAACAGTCTTAACACTGGATTTGAATTTAGATAGGCCCACTATAACTGAAACGCTATGCTCTCTATCTTCCCTTGGCAGAAACTTTCAGGGATGCGGGGAGAGTATAGTGCATGGGCAGGAACTACCAGTCATTGTGTCAGCTAATTTGGCTGCTAATTGTGGTCGGTCTACCCTGTCGTGGTGGGTGTCTGGTGTGAGCACACCAGGGGAAAGAAACTGCTGCCCAGGCCGTTCTGGTCTTATCATCTAGGTATCAGAGACAGAGTGTACGATCCTAACTTTCAATTGATGAATTGCTTTGTCTATAGAGCATCTTTCTATCCAGGTGCTGGTAAGTAACATGCATGGATTAGTACTTCATGTTTTGGTAGGTGATATTCATAGTATTGGTCTTGGTCTTGGTCCCCATGGCCGTTATTACAGCAGGCTTCTCGACTTTGCTAGGAGTAGAGGTCTTAAGATTGCTTGTCCAGGGTTTCAAAGATCTGACGCATGACGCTGGACTTGGTGTTCCGATGACGGCGTCACCGTTAAGGAGAACGATCGTGTACTAATGTCTCATGAACGGTTGGATCTTCAGGAGTGCCCAGTCCTTTACGACGCTTATATTCAAAATCCTGAGGAAAGCTCCCCCAGGCTCCAACAAGTTTGATGTTAGTTAACTAAAGGACCAGAATGTTGCGACAGCGTATGCGAGCAGTCTTGGTCAGTCGTTAGAGAGAATATGGATGTCAATGCAGACCCTGTGCAAAAATAAGCGGACTTCGAATACTGCCTCCTTAAGGATGCAGATGAGGGTATCCCGGTGCGTCCTTGGAGGACTACAGGCCTACCTACCGCTGGCAGGACCGTGTGTCTCCAATATCAGGGATCTCGGGGGAGTCGGGGATAGTGAGAATCAGCTGCCTGATCCGTGATTCAGTCAAGTGCGGGTGGAGAAGCTGTCATTTGCACATTTCAGAAATTCTCCAGTAAAATCTGGCAGACAGGAAAACTGGCCCATATCATGAGCACAGTCCTTGGTCATCACCTTTCTTTCGAGTCAGTACCCCGAAGGAAGGTGAATTCCAGCAGTACCCGAACTAATGCACAATTAGCAGGGGATCAGACTGGTTTTAGAGCCGGTCGCAGTATGTCAGGACAGAACTTCGATCTCGAAACACTGTGCGAACGATATATACAATATCAGCAAGGCTTTCAATAATCTGGCATCCTGTTTAATGGGCAACTTGGAGACACTATAACATCAATGGCTTGAATGCAAACATCACTAGTAGGACCCAACAGCCTCATGACAGAGTCACCAAGACAGTCATCCACTATGGTAAAATACGGTGGTTAGGAACAACAGTACGACTCTGGCAAGGTTGCTAGCTCTCACATACTCTCTTCAATGGTACTTTTTGATTCCGTGCCGGGTGCGAAAGGAATTTATACGATAGTGCGGGTGTGTGTAAGTGACTTTTGTGCGCCCCCTGTCACGATAACTAGTGTACGGAAAAGTTCGGTTCAAGGTAAACCTATACGTCGAAGTCCGAAATCCTTGTGAAGACTATAACCGATTAACGGAAAAGTGCAGAGTTTCATACTTGGTATGAATGTTGACCATGTGGAATACAGGATCTCAATTGTTTTTGGTTTGGTACAAGTTCATTTGGGGTCAGTAGAGGTCAAATTCCAAGAACCTCGTGAACACGTTTTGGTGCTTGGTCCGAGGTCGACAGAGGTAAAAGTTAAAAAACCTAGTAAAAAGGATAACTAGTTACGGAAAGGTACCGGTACTGATACTTCATACTTGGTATGTAGGTTGGCTATGGTAATATGAAGTACATGGTCACAATTGCCGGTGGGTTTGGTCCAGGGTGACCTGGGATCAATAGAGGACATAGTCTGAAAACCTTGTAAACACGATAACTAGTGAGCTAACACGTGGTGATACTTCGTACTCAATATGTTGGTTGGCCACATAGAGTATGTGATACTTTTCACTTTCGTTTCGGCTCCCGGTCAAAGGTCAGCAGAGGCTAGTATCTAACTAGTGGACGGAACTGTAGAGGGACTTCATACTTAGCGTGTGGGTTTCTCATGAGGAGTACATGGTCCCTATTGTTCTTGGGGTCTTGTGCCCGAGATCTCGATATAACATCATATAATCATCATATAACAGCAATGGCATCAACGCTTACTTCAGAAAGCTGTGGGTACCCGGATGCAATTATAACGGACGAATTATCAAAGTTGCACAGACAACAGCAGCAAAACAAAACTAAAGCCATTCCATACAGTGCATTAGTGTAGCAATTATTGACTGTCATTGAAAAAATTCTATTTTTTTTTATTTGGCGTAGCGCCCCCCAGTTCAATCATCCCGAAACAGAGGAGGCTCATATCAAGCTATTCACATGCTTTATTCGCCAAGGTTGGGATTGGTTACACCTCTGTTGCGATGAGATGAATAATACCGAAATACTTGACAGTTCGAGAAGAGAATAGAAGTCATCACTGCTGCTCATCCATATTCAGCACTGAAATGTAAGGTGATAACCGTATGATTACTCATTAGACAGTTAAATTGGACGGATCCATCTTATTAAGAATTCATATTATGGAACTACTAAATTAACGTACACCATATATGCGCCTCCTTGTTATAATGGATCTCCTCAAGTGGCAAATGGAGGATGCTGATTGGCTTAGGTGCAAATACGATAGCCAATGGTGATTAGCTAATAACCAGAATAACAGTATAATGTCTACATGGATTGGCACTTATCAATGACAATGAATATGCAACATCATATTACAAGCGCATCCAATTGAGAGTCTCTAATGAGGCTTCAGTGACTATATGAATATACAGTCGGTATCCGATTTTTCAAATGAATTACTATGCCCGAGGTAAAATCATTCATGTTGGATTGTGTGTAGGCCTACATGTGTGTACATGTGCGTAACATGATAACTTGTTAAACATTAACCCGTTAACATAATTCTACTCAGGTTTGTTTTTGGTCATATGGAGACGTATTCCCTGTTGTTTTTAGGTCTGGTCCAGGATCGAATCAGGTCAACATGGGGCAACGTTTCAAAATATTGTAGACACGATAACTGGTGGACGCAGAGGTGGAATATAGAGAGGTGGGACGTGTAGCCTAGCGGTAAGGTTCTGGACTCAGAATTCGAAGATCGTGGGTTCGAGTCCGACACGGTGCATCCTTGGACAAGGTGCTTTATCCTCGATTGCCTCACTTCACCTAGGTAAAAATGGGTACCTGCGAGGTCCAACTTGTGCTGAAAAGCGCACTTAGTGCAGCATATACCTACATTTGTGTGGGATCAACAAGTTGTACCAGTGCCCAGGGTAATATTTGTGAAGCGCACTTGATACAAGTGTAGTTTGTAAGTTGCGCTATATAAAACGTCAAATATTATATATATTATTATCATATTGGTACTTGGCATATTGGTTGGCACATAATCCCTGTTAGCGTTGGGTCAGAGGTGGGAGTTCAAATAGTTTGTGAACACTATAGCTGTCGGATGCAAATGTACAGACGGTTCCTACTTGGCTTGTTGGTTAGACATATGGATATGTGGAACACGCGGTCCCTATGGGTTATAAGTATGGCCTGATGTCATTTGAGGTCAAAGTTCAGAGACTCTGTAAGCTCGGAGACCAAGGAAAGCGAGAGTACTATTATTATATGTAAGTTTGTTAGAAAATTACATGATCATCATTGATTTTGAGTCAGATCAAATGTCAACAGAGGTCAAAGTCCTGAAAAACGCGGAACATAAAAACTCTCGAATACATCTATCATTTTAGAGGGTGCATACTTGGTAGGTAGTTGCTTTGTATAATCCTGCAGGCTGCAGTTATGCTACCAGTACCATTCGTAGGGTATGGGGTGCTATTTACGACATTATAACTGTTAACATCGAATACCACAAACTGGTCGTGCCCTCGGTGGTAAAAAAAAAACCTAATTCAATGCCTGCAACTATACCCCTAACATGCGTCTGTTCCATCTAGTTCTAGGCGGACCTACCCCCAGCCCATGTCTCGTCTAGTGTTATTATAGTAATGCTGTATTCGACACGGTATCCAGTATTCGGCAGGTGCGCGAGCTCAATTCGACCGTCAGGCTCCGGTATCCGACATACCCTAAGTGGTATTCGAACATAACCGTGTAAACATATGTGAGCTAAACACAGTGATCATAGTTTGCCGTATGATCCCCGTCCTGTTGTTCCCGCCCACCGTCCTATTAGTCCCATACCTAGCACAAATTGTCTCATCATTCCCCCGTGGGCTTATAGAACAATTTCTGGGTTCGATTCCCGCATTCACATCACCTGGCGTTCCTCTCCAGAGACAACTGTACTTGTAGTGGTGCGTGATGGGACTTGGTGTCCAGGTTCTGCTACGATGCAGTGAACTTGGTAATTAAAGGGAGTTGTTTCGGGTTAGTTGCAATGAGTCTCGCCGGTCGGCTGTACGCAGTTACCGCGGTTGGACTCCAAACGACTTCCGCACCTGCACGACTCGAGAAAGTGGGTCAGATTTTCTAGGGTTCGCTGGTGGTCTGTTGGATAGGACCCTAAATTACGGCCGGGAGCAGGTTGGGTTTGGTTACAGTACATCCCTGCCTCGATATCATCTGAGCACTAGTCGATGAGAGGAGGCGAGTTATCGACAGTGCTCATCTATAGTCAACACGACCAGGGTTGCTTTATGACGAGCCTTATGGACTCATAACATTCAAATCGAATCGAATTCAAATCAAATCAGAAACCTAGTCGAGTCATGGAGTCATGGAGGCGCAGTTGGAGGCATGTTGTCATTTTAACATATCATAAGTTCCACCCAAGATGAAACTATGGGAAGGTGAACATGCAGAAAATATTTCGATTTCGATTATCATTTTTTCAGAGGGGAGGACATTGCCTTCTTTGTACCTCGGTCAAAAATGATTGAATGCATGATGTAGTTGGCCGAAACCTCAAAACGTTTATTAGCAGCAGTCATCAATAGTAGAATTGGAAGGAAATTTCGAAATGAGTTTTAACAATGCGGAAAATGAAATAAAACAAAAGCGAAACCTTCTCTTCCCTATAGCAAAAGTGAATTGTCACACATGAAGGAGAGAGCTCTTGATTATACAGTGAATATACATGCTGGGTACAGTGACATTAATATTCTGGGTCATATTATATTATCAATTGATTATATGTTGGAGAGCCCGGTGAGTTCTATTGAAGCATATTGCATGTCTTTCAACATTTTGAGGAAAGGTTAACCTTGCAACTTTCACTTCATATTTGATTCATTCTCTTCAGCTCTGTGTCATTCTGTTAGGGCACAAGAGCAAAGTTCAATGGCTTTGGGCATGCTTATCACTGCTATATTAGGTTCCTAAATGGTCCCTCCACCGTACATTCTCTATGACCACCGGATTTTGATATCGCAGAATGTATAATTTGACCATCTTCTCATCTCTCCT
>JAUOBX010010129.1:0-14386 GCA_032360705.1 Eupentacta quinquesemita
TGATTTGTTGTTCATTCATCAACTAAAAATCAGAACATGGATTCAGCATAATATTAGGCAAAATATAGCACCATTTTGCATCTCAGACCTTCAAGGAAGCCGAAAATCTCACCCCCTCCCCTCATACCCCTCCTCCAGGTCCGTGCTGAAAATGGGGACGAACACGCAACTTTTCCCCCTCACACTAAAATCCTGGCTACGCTCCTGGATCACATCTGAACAAATCACTGTAGTATATAGAGATGGCGTGAGATCGAGTACTGTCGGGAGCGCTTGACCGAATTATCTTCGTGCAACCCAAGGAGTGATATTAGAATCTTACCTTCTGGGTACTTGTACTGATCAGTAACATCGTGCCGGTAGCTATATCCCACTGACTTTGTGGACATGTTCTTGCCAATGCTGGTCTTGGTGGTGCGGATCTTGGTCATGTCCCAGTCCCCATACCTACGGGTACACCGCCAGTAGACCCGATCGGCATTAACCTCCGCGAAGACGAAGGGAGTATCATGAGGGAGGTACGTTAGGCCCTGCTTTATGGCATTCAGCGAGGCGGGACCTGTCTGATAGATTCCTGTCAGGTTCAGGGAGGAAGACAAATCGAGAGATAAATATTATTATTGAATCCTATCCAATATGATGGTTATTATACATTGACTGCTAGTACACCGGTGTTGATGAGTATTAACGTCCACCTGGGATCAGATGAGCTCAGTCGGTAGAGCTCAGGACTGGTGATTATACCGTTGCGAGTCCGAATCCTGGCAAGCTGTTCCATCCAGTGCCTCGACCCACCCCCGGGGCCTCGTAAATGATAGCGTGCGCCGTATCGTGGAAGTCATATTGGGATGCCTCCGGGAGACAATGACGTAATACACAGTGTACCGACAAGTCACAAGGGATAACATTTGGTGAGCGTTTTGAGACAACTATGAAGCGGTGATAAAAAAAAAACCGGATAATATTTATTTTATTTTGACAGACCTTCTTCATGAAGCAATATAAAGAAGCCAGGCTCTCAATTTGGAGGCTAAATTTGCCAACAAATAAATTAACGATTCGTTTCCAAAAACGACCACCAGTCTACACCAACAACGCTCCTTCATAAGAAAGCTATAAGTCGAATTTAAGCTCAATCCAGTCTAGACTTATCATTTTTATAAAGATATCAGATTTCGACCTCCAGCGACCTCTAACATGACCCCAAAACAATAGCGAGCATGCACTCATCGTGAATGACACGCATACCAAATATGAGTTATTGTGTTAGTCAAAGCGTCATGAACACACCCACGTACAAACACACGACATGACTCCATAAATTCCCCGAATGGAGTCAAGCAGTAAAAATGAAACCTATCATTCAGATCAGATTTCCGAACAAAATCAGGATTCTAAACAAGTGAGTTCGCGAACTGCTAGTCTGGCATTTTTTGGCGCTCGGTGTTTGTTACACAGGGTTATCATCAGAAGGATATGTTGTATGACGAATATAACATCCCTATCTACAGGGATGATATAGAAGGATATGTTGTATGACGAATATAACATCCCTATCTACAGGGATGACATATTCGAATACCAAAGGTGAGACATATTCACCAACAGGTGTTATGAGACATTTTGCGGGAACCGTGCAACTTGGCCTCCAGTGTCCATGACTTCAATGTCTCATAGTTACACCACCAAACTTGCATATATTGGGCAAATTGAACACATTAAATGACATCCCGTGACCTCGCCTCCCTTGCTGTTGAACCTGTGGGAGCTAATAGCGGACCATACGCACCAAGTCCTGATAATCTTGAAAACTTATTATATAAAAATTATGCAGATTGTACTTATATCAGCATATTTGGGACTGGAAATCTAACCAGTCCGTGTCACTATCATCCCGCTCCATTTTGCCTAACTACATCATCTATACCCAAACCGGTTTCTCGTAAACGTGCTATTCAATAACTTACATGGAATAGGTTCATAATTACCTAACTTATCAATTCGAGCATACACAAGCAAAATCCAAAACATCCCAAATGGCACACATACCGTCACTCGTTTCCTGTGGAGTAGCGTCGACCGCCTGCCACCCGCCGTATCCCAATGGAAGGTCCGGGCGTGACATCCAGCAGTCATTCCACACGTGGAAGTTCCACACGGAGTCTCCGTTCAGCTCGTCTATCATATCGTCATTTTCGTCGACGCATTCATCGATCGTGACGCTACGGTCGGTGTCGTGAGCCGACGAGAAGTTGGTCACACTCCGAGCTGGGATACCGAGGCACCGCAGGACTGTGGTTAGCACACCAGAGAACACCCAGCACTGGCCATACTTCACAGTCTTCTTGTCCTTGAAGAACTGCTCTAGGATAGCGACGCTGCCTTGCCAGGAGGTCGGCTTCGCTCCGTCCTCGTACTCGCCATCCCATCGGCCCTGTAGGACACCGCCCTCATTCTGCATGTTCACTGCTGCGGACATCACTCTGGACACGACCGCGGAGTTCCCTCGATTCTCCGCGCTGATGTTCTCCTTGAAGAGGTACATCACGCACTTAAAGACGATGTCGTCGAACTGACCGAAGTTCCAGTGCATGTTTCCGAGGTACCTGGAGGTGCCATACCAGATGTTGCCGAGGTCGTTCAGCACGTACTCCTCCTTCTCGTCATTCTTCTCCATATAGACCTGATCATCCTTGCACCAGGCGTTGAAGAGGAAATAGACGGTAGTATCGAGGCCCTTCCGGTAGTCGTCATGTTTGGCGCCATCTTTCGTGACATAGGTGAGGATATCCAACTGGTAATCTCCCACGATGCTGTTGGCAGCGCTCTTGATCAACAGTGTGACGCCATTTCCGTCGGAATTCTCGACCTTGTAGCCCCATTCTCTCGGTTCAAACTCGTTGACGGAGTCCACGAGGACGAGTGTTCTCTTCGTTGTTAGAGGGTGGGTGCCTGCAAGCAACCAAAGAGAGTATAGTCACTTTATCAAATGGAAGTGCTGAACATAACATCGAAGATTATTATTCCTTTCGATTAGTATATGAAGAAATTCCAACCTCGAATTGTCTTTGAGTCGATAAGACGGTGAACAGAGGATATATATATATATTAATACGCATCTAACCCTGCCTAGTCTGATCTTTTAAGAAGTTATAGAAAGTATCCATTGACTACAAAGGGAAAATAATCACTTCCATTTTTCACTTATGAAGTGTCTCCTTGTGACGTAATCAAATCTCGTCATACACTCGCCAGACACAGAAATTGGACGAGTACAACATAATATTTCATGGTCTATGCAAATGTACAAGCCTGTGTTACCACCCTACACTCTGCAAAACTGCATCATGCCACCAGCAACGAACGCGTCTGCTTTTAGGTGTTTTTTTTTCATCTACATGGACATAACATGGTTATGTGCCATTTATTCGACAGAACGCTCCTGCCTCGATATCATCTATGCCCTAGTGGAAAAGAGAAGACGAGTTATCGTCAGTGCTTCTCCTCGAGCAACAGGGACCGTCTCCTCGATGACCTCCCAGTGGCTTCCTGACCCAGTAGCATTCTCGTCAAAAAAACATTCCTCATATTCTGGACATGCTTATGGTGGACAGGCACTGGCTCTTTCCCGCTAAATCCCACGAACAATTCAATCCGATGGCACCAATTGGAGTCCTTATCAGACAGGCGAATATTCAAGGGTCTTGCCACTTCGGAACATGGTCTAGAAACGATGGATATACACAGTTAACCGATCAGAGCAAATACCCTATGCCCACTCCCTCTCACGGAGTAAAACTTTTCGCCCATTACGACCCCATCCGGCGGCCATTTTGATTTTTCCGACGAACTTGTTCTATTGCAGATTTACGCGTTTTGGAACATTGCAATCGTTTTGGGACCAATTTTTCTCTGCACTATACGACCCCACCCAGCGACCATCTAACTTCAAACAGGTGACTCATTCAGTCAGTTCGGACCTACCACATACGGTAGCTGGCCTCAGCTACCAAGACGTTTACGATTGCGCTTGTTTCAAATATCAGCAAACTGCGAATCGCTCCTGTTGAGTGTTTACAGTGGCTTGTCGGCCTCAAAAAAAAATTTAAGCAAATTTTGGTGAACCCAATACACATATTGGCAGGCATACCTGTTCTGAGCTCTATGGTGATAACGTCTTCACTCTCCTTGAAGGGGCGGTTGAGTGTCAGTCCGATTTTGAACTCCTGTCCCCTCCTCAGGATGAGTTCCTCTACCTCATACCGGTTAGTTCGGTGGGCGCTCCTGTTCTGTGATATCTGAAGATCGACATTCTCCACCTTCAGCTGGGAGGAGGTTGATGGCGGTGTCTCCGGTACGATTGGGTTCTCCGTGAAGTATCGGGTGACGTCATAGATGCGGCCCATATACTCGTAGAGGATTCGTCGACGGCCGGACTGGTCCCAGTCTTCGAATAATTCACCACTCTGTAGAAGAGAGGAATTGAATGAAATGAACAGGAATGGAAATATACAATTATATTAAATGTATTAAATGTATGGACATGTAGTCGCATTAACTACACGCAATTGCTATAAACGACACCGACAGGCAATTTTCCTTGGGGGCATACCACAACATTAGTTCAAACACAGCGTTCTCCAGC
Organism: Eupentacta quinquesemita; assembly: GCA_032360705.1. Classification (NCBI taxonomy): domain Eukaryota; kingdom Metazoa; phylum Echinodermata; class Holothuroidea; order Dendrochirotida; family Sclerodactylidae; genus Eupentacta; species Eupentacta quinquesemita. The sequence continues at coordinate 4,646 of JAUOBX010010129.1, forward strand.
CTGGTCGGATCGAGATTTTAAACATTTTCGTACAAACAAGAATTTCAGAGGTTGACTCCAAAACAGTAGGAATCGTGTACTAATCTGGGAAACATACATACCAAGTATAAGCTTGATCCATCAAGTTGGGTCAAGTTATCGTGTTGACAATCCAAAATTTGGAGAAAAAAGGAATCTATGCGATGGTGCGGGCGTGTATATGTGTGTGTGTATGTATGTGGGTGTGTGTGTTACGCCCCTTATAAACACGATAACTAGTGAACGGTATACTCTAACTGTGAACTAGTATACTCGGTATGTAAGTTGGCCTTGTGGAGTACATGGTCCCTATTGTTTTGGGGTTCGGTTCGAGGTTGTTTGGGGTCAAAAGAGGTCAAAGTCTAAAACCTTGTAAGCACGATAACTAGTGAACGAAAAGATGCAGAGACTTCATACTTGGTATGTGGAATGGCCATATGGAGTACATGGTCCCTATTGGTTTTTAGCTCAGTCTGAGGTCATCCGGGGTCAGCAGAGGTCAAAGTCTGAAAACCTTGTAAACACGATAACCAGTGAACGAATAGGTGCAAAGACTTCATACTTGATATGTAGGATGGCCATATGGAGTACATGGTTCCCATCATTTATGGGCTTGATCCAAGGTCATCTGGGGTCAACAGAGGTCAAAGTCTGAAAACCTTGTAAACACGATAACTAGTGATCGAAAAGGTGCAGAGACTTCATACTCGGTATGTAGGATGGCCATATGGTGTACATGGTCCCTGTTGTTCTTAGTCCCGGTCCAAGGTCATCTGGGGTCAACAGAGGTCAAAGTCTGAAAACCTTGTAAACATGATAACTAGTGAACAAAAAGGTGCAGAGACTTCATTCTTGGTATGTAGGATGGCCATATGGAATACATGGTCGCTATTGTTTTTAAGCCCGGTCCAAGGTCATCTGGGGTCAACAGAGGTCAAAGTCTGAAAACCTTGTAAACACGATCACTAGTGAACAAAAAGGTGCAGAGACTTCATACTCGGTATGTAGGATGGCCATATGGAGTACATGGTCCCTATTGTTCTTGGGCCTGGTCCAAGGTCATCTGGGGTCAACAGAGGTCAAAGTCTAAAAACCTTGTAAACACGATAATTAGTGAACTCTGTGAGCTGATTAGACAAAACTAACCCCCGTCTCAATCAAACATCCAGTGCTCCAAGTTACGGGAGGTCAAATGTTGATTTTGATATAGAGGGTCTAAGTTTTTGTTCATTACACAAGGAATCATAGTGCTTTTGGGCTCTTGTCATGTTGACAACGATGACCTGATGTGAATGGAATTAGTGCCATCTGAGGTGAACAAAATTGGGGGCATTCCTGTGAATTTTTAGTTTTCACAACTAGCTGTTAGTGTACCTCAACTGCAATGCATTATGATGGTGCTCATTCAAAAAGAGTGGGTGTTAGTGACTTGGAACAGATAAGAGGACAACAAAATGGGAGGCAAGATTCATTCCATTGTTTTATTCCTGAATAATACAGAGAAAACTGAAAATGGTGAGCGAAATTTGGGACAACCATGATACAATAGCAAATAAAAAATGAAAACCTAGTGAGAGTTGAACTACTCACGTCGATGCATACTACTCGGAAGCTTGATGAGAAATGAAAGAAGCATGGGGCATGCAAAAGGGCGGTGACAGTAAAATGCTGGTGTTGCCAAATAGTAGTTGTGGCTGTAGTTGGACGTTGGACCACTACAGTAGCCCCTACCTAGAATGGAGCATGAAATGATCCAAGCGATAAATTAACTTAGAGAGGTCCAAAAACTAGGCTGGTGGAATAGCTTTAATATAGAATGATGATGCGTAATCGACGCCTTGTCCTGTAATGCGCTACAAAATAGTGACTTGGATTGCAGTCACGGACGACATATGTGTGAACTTGTGTACAGAATAGCGCATAGGGCTAACTTGGAAAGTGGAATGTGATTGAAGGAAATGTGCATAGACAAAGGTGGCTTATAACTGAAGCCGCCCTAAGTCTACCACGAAGATGTGAGGAGAATCAGGAGATGAACATTGGAGAACAAATATGCGCCCCGGCTACACAGGACACCACAAAACTGATCGTAATAGAAGCAATTGAGGCAGTGTGGAGAAAACAATATCACGCTGTCAAAATCACTCCGATCTCGTCAGGGTCACCAATGAAGAGACACCAGAATGCTCCCAACACCCTGGCCTCCAGTAGGCTAGTTGCGTGTTAACAAATTTTTAACAAAACATTCTACTCCAAGAGTAATGCGCAAACAAGACCAAGAATGTAGCGAAAACATGCAAATATCTGATTCTCCTACTAAAATACTAACGTTTCTGAAATAATGCTTATAAGAAAAACACTGATCAACATTTGATCACTCTGAAATTTGAAATTAGACAGAATGCATCGCAATGAATGTTGGAATAGCTTTGTATGGTGCCTGAGTTCACTGTGGGTGAACTAGATTGTTACAGTATTTTTGATTCGTGCTCCAGAGACGCCCGTTTTGTTGTAGTGGCTGGGTTTAAGTCACACTCTAGAAAATGAAGTGTGTAAACAGCACCTCCAAAATTCCGCTGCCAGGATCGTCACTGGTACCTCTTACCTCAACAATCCTGATTCTCTTTCTATCCTGTTCTCTCTGCATTGGTTACCCATCAGGTACAGAATCTTGTTCAAAATATCTGTACTCGTGCACAAATGTTTGTCAGGAAACGCTCCGTCTTACCTTAGTGAATTCATTTCCCGCTACTGTCCTGCACGCACACTGAGGTCCACTTCTGCAAACTTGCTCCAAGTCCCCAGGTGTAGGACAGAGATGGGCAAAAAGCGTTTTGGTTATTCTGGGCCCTCTATATGGAATTCTCTTCCGCCAGAAACGCGCAGTATCGAGGACCTTTCTAAATTCAAATCCAGTGTTAAGACTTTTCATTTCAAATTGGCTTTCAGTAAATATTTGTAGGTGTTTGTACAGCGCAGATGAGTATCTTTTTATATCTGCGCTTTATAAGTTATAATAAACCTTATTCAGCAATCTTCCCATTTCTTGGATATCTTTGATGAATCATTTTCGAACCTTGGAAAAAATCAAGATGATACATTCATAACAAAAACTGGTGAGTGGGATTTCTTTATTTGTCCCAATCTGATATTCTGAGAATGAATAATTCGTTGAATGGTCAGGATTTGGTACCATCATGCTACCCATTTCATTCATGAAGTTTGTTTCTATTCTGTACCCATGATCTCCATCGTTGGGACAATCAGAGGTCATTGCAGTCAAGGAATCACTAAGCCTTTTGGCTTCCTGGTAATAATGAAGTTTGTTTCTATTCTGAACCCATGTAGAGTTTCGGATGGCTGAAGCTGTGGACGACCCACCTCCTGAGAAATCAGACAAGCGTCGACCCCTCAGTCCACCTGTCACCACCCCAGTATCAGCCGATGATGTTGTACGGTTTCACGGGAAGAGGGAGCCCCAGGATATAACTGTGGAGACATATTCCAGGAGTAAGAACTTGAGATCAGGGGTATGGGTGGCTCTTGTATGGAAGGGGTCTGATACTGCAATTTTGTTATGAAAATGGACGAAATGTTGAGATCTACAGAGAATGTAGGGACAAATATCATGAATTTTGTTTGTTTGAGGGGTCCAAACTGCCAAGAAAGGGGTCATGAACCATCAGACCCTCAAACTGCCATCCTTGCTTGGGACCAAATATATGCGAAGTTTTATTTATACTTTTACCTTGCCTACTAACTCTAACATCAAGCAAAGATAGACTTCTTTCTAGTGATTCTTGAGATAAGTTTATTAAAGGAAATCTTCTAATTTTGGGGAAGGTGTGGCATGGCTGCTCAATATTAAATTTGTGTTGACCTCGCACTGATCACCTATGATTCTGAAGACAGAGAGGAAATTGGGGCGGTTAGCTGGGTGAAAAATGTGACTACCACTCTACCAGTCACATTGCAGTGTTCTCAACAGCCAATCTTTTTGTCTGGGTGGTATGGCTCGTTTTGGTTGTGATTAGCAATCACTGTTTTGAAAGAAGAGTGAGATGGAGTAGCAAGATCCCTACCATTTGGAAAATTGTTGCTTGTTTCAAGATGAATTTAATGTAAAAAAGTGCTACTGTGCATTTGGGGGTAGATTTATCCTCAATGTACTTTCCATAGTTCCATCTTTTCATGCTGTTTTTCTTGCAATTCTTGTCAGGGGGGTTGAGATTTTTGTCCAAGTGGCAACTTTTTTGTCCGGGTGGTAATCTTCATTTTCAAATTTCGTCAGGGTGCACCATCCGGACAAACTGGATAGTGGAGAACACTGCATTGTGTATATGATCTTGTATCTCTTATAATAAGTAGAACATGTGATGTTTTCAAAGATTTTATGATTTACATATAACATTAATTATGCTAATCATTGCATAATAACAACTGACTTCAACAATTCTATAGGAACTAGAAATTTGGTAAATTTCTGTAAACCGAGTTGTCAGATTGAACCAGATTCATAGCATCTTGCGAATATGCTGTAAATATTTAAAAATTGTTTAGTGTTCTAAAAACATTTACGCCTCTAATAAGATCATTTAGGAAAGTCTGAAATCATCCATAACTAGACAACTCCTGGCATTTATACCGCCAACTTGTATAGTCGAGGCCACTAATTTAGGGCCATGGCACCTCCTCTGGGGTTGAGGTGAGAGACTGAGGGTTGCATTCTTCGAGGCCAGAGTTCATGTTGCCCTGATAATATTCAGTTTCAATTGAATCTGACAATGTTCTGAAAATTATGAAATTTCTCACATTTGACCTTGAAATGACTGCCATGTCGTTCGGGACCAACTGTAGACCACATCCACTCAAGCTGCGTTCAAATCCAACAAAATATGGAAAATTACGCATATTTGACCTCTGGGTAACCAGCCACAAAATGTATAATTATGGTAACATTTTGAGCATGTCTGTACACCTTGAACAATTTCCAGCAGAAGTCATTTTGGAGCAGATACTCTATTTGCAGCAGGATCGAACATAGTATTGTGTGCATTAACAATTTTCAGACATTCCTGACGCAGTTGAAGAGAATCCACAGAGTGTCAGTCAACCCTCAAGGGATTCCAAGCAGGGTAGGTCCCGGAGGAAGGGATCACGCAGCAGCTCCGAGTCTGATATGACCAGTCCAATCCCAGGCTCTGATGATTCCAGCGTCTCTGTGACCTTTGGTGACTTCCAGCCCTCAGAAAAATTGACGGCAGAACTTTCTGAGGGCTCTGAAAAAGAAGGTAACTATACAATAGTGGAAGCTGAGATTGAAAATGGAAGATTATTGCAATTTCTGGCCTACAATCCACCAACTGGCCACCCCATCGCCCTCTATAGACATATTTGCAATAGAGATTGTTGTACAAAATTCTCTATTCCACACATCCATAAAGAGTTCGTTTGGTAGACTTTCAGAATTTAGGACCTCCAAAATGGTACAAAGTGTGGTAGGATCTAGAGGCATTTATTGTCATTTGCATCATATAATAATAATAATAATGACTGGTGCTTATATAGCACTCCATCACTAGCATCTGAGCGTTGACAACAATCTAGTCAAAATAACTTACGAACATATAGGTTTTAGGTAATCTATGAAATATCTGTAAAGATTAAGAGTCCCTGATATGCTGCAAAATATTATTCCAGATCTGCGGAGCGGCAATAAAAAAAGCCCAGCAACCAATTCTCTTCCGAGTGATCTTTCTCTTCAAGATGGAATGATCATGTGCTGATCTCAGGGCACGACGAGGATGATAGCGTGACAATAGGTCCTGTAGATAGGTTGGGGCTAGATGATGGAGACACTTATAAACATAAACGAGGCGGAAGTGCAGTCGCTGCTGACACGGAAGCCAGTGCAGGTCTCTTAGAATTGGGGTGATGTGATTAGACTTTGGAGCCCTAGCGATAATGCGAGCAGCCTTGTTATGGATGTTTGTTAATCGCCTGATCTGGTTCTGAGGTACTCCCATCAGCAGAGCACTGTAGTAGTCAATTTTTGACACAACCAGACTATGAATAGAGAAAACAAAAACATCCTTTGTTTTCAGGTGGTGATAGGAGTACAATTGATGAGGGAGATGGAGAGCTCTTGGATGATGAGAGCAAGGAACATAGCTCAGACCAGAGATCAGAGATGAGCCCTATCCCAGCGAGGGAGATTCCATTCATCTCTGGAAACCCTTCTGTAGAGGTCACTAAAGGCATCCTCCACCTCTTCAAGGAAAAGTGAGTGTCAACAGTTTTATCTCACATTGGTGACAATCACTATGGTTATCTGTTACATGTTACCTACTTAACTATCCCATGACTGCTCCTGCAGTTGTTGGGGCGGTGTTAGCGCTAGGATTCAAAGTTTGGGGGGAATTCCCCCCCCCCTTCTGGATTTTTTTCGGGGGATTTCAACATTTTGGTGAGGAATTCTCCCAATTTGAGACAGATTTGGGATTGCAAATTCTGGAATTGCTGATAAATTTGAACTTGTACTAGTTCTATGCATTAGCAAATGACAGTTGGGCATCAATAGTACTGTTTAGAAGCTGCTAAAATCGGGCCTGACCTGAAAAAACGGAAAAGTAAAAAAAAAAAAATCAGGGGGGGGAAGTCCCCCCAAACTTTTTTTCGAATGCTGGATTGGTGCGCAAACTGTGCAAATGCGCTGCTTAGCACCAACACTGTGTTGGGGCTGGGGTTCTGATTCCAGGTTGTGTCATACCGGAGAAAAAATTGTACCTGCTGCCTCCACACTAGGCACTCACCACTCAGCATAAGGGGCTGAACCAGGGCATAATCAAGAGTGGGCAATTTGCATGCTACCTCCCCATCATGGTACCACCAGAGAGGGATCACCCTATTCTGCGTAGTGTGTATTTGTGGAAGGATTCGCTGCTGACATAACTGCACCCTTACTTGAGGGAGTAGGGGGGGGGGGCTCTGAAAGATGTCTTAGGTTGCGAATAACTGTGGAGAGTAGCCCAGCTTGTTTGATTTAGAAAAATCGGCTCACTTTCTAGTGCAAGCCCGTGGTTATTACAGTTTAATAACAGCCAATTTAATATGCACAGTGGAAATTAGTAGCAAGAGTGTTTGGCCCCATTTGTTGGTATCCTCTGTTAACACAAGTTCACATGGCAACAAGGCATTAGCTTAATTATGGAAAATGGACAGTGTCCGATAACAGTTCCTCTCGTTCTAGCCACACATCGCTGATAGATGACGATGCACCTCGCAGTGAGATGCTGTGTATGTTGGCTGCCCCTGCCTCCATGACATGTTACTCCCATCTAAAGTCCGATAACTGTTCTTCTCCCTCCTAGCCACACATCGCTGATAGATGACGATGTACCTCGCAGTGAGATGCTGTGTATGTTGGCTGTTCCTGCCTACATGACATGCTAGAACCTCCTACAGTCTGATAACTGTTCTTCTCTCTTTCTAGTCACACATCGCTGATAGATGACGGTGTACCTCGCAGTGAGATGCTGTGTATGCTGGCTGTTCCTGCCTCCATGACAGGCTACTCCCTCCTACAGTCTAATAACTGTTCTTCTCTCTTTCTAGCCACACATCACTGATAGATGACGATGTACCTCGCTGTGAGATGTTGTGTATGTTGGCTGTTCCTCCCGCCTACAGTTCATTCACTGTTCCTCTCTCTTTCTAGCCACACATCTCTGTTAGATGACGATGTACCTCGCAGTGAGATGTTGTGTATGTTGGCTGTCCCCGCAACCATGACATGCCACTCTCTACTCCAGTTCCTAGCTCCCTGCGGTGAAGGCATCCAGTATATTAGGATCATCCGCAACAGCACCCCCAATGAGTTCATGGTACTCCTCAAGTTTGGCGATCAGGTGAGCTATTCGTCAGTATATTCATGAGGATATTGATCAGTCCAAGCACTATTATTCATCTTATCCATCTTGATTCATACAAATAGCTTAGTCATTGCAGACTGGCTAACCAATTCAAGGCCGGAATCCAGATGTGCGAATGCAGGATGCCGTACAAATGTTAAAATCATTGTTCCCTGAAGGAGGATAGTTTGTAGAATGGGGAAAGGCTGTAGGATTGTGCGCAAACACAATAAATATATGACAGCTCATAAATACAGACGTTAAAGTGCTTTAAAAGGAAGATATTCCATATAACTCATCTGCCGCATGCGGTATTAATGCTGCATTGGTACGCGTATTGATTATGTTTACACAGCTCTTGGTCCATGTTATTCGAACGAGTATTTGTCACGTTGGGATCTGTTTCAATACCTGTTACCATAATACAGCTTTTTCGAGCACTTTACATATATGCGTTTGCATACAAGCAACGTTTATGTGTTTTGCTGCATCCCGCATCTGCACATATGGAATCCGACCTCAAGTCCCAAATGTTCCAAGCAGAGGAGTGGCCAAGCAGTAACAGAGATGACTGGCATACAACAGTTGTGGCTTGTTCTGGGTTTAATTCATTCTCTTCCAGAGGTGGCTGTACTTACAGTGGCAACTTGGGAGGTCTTGGTGTCCAAGTGCTGCTGTGGTGCAGTGAATGCGGTAATTACGAGGTGGTTGTTTCAAACTAATCGCAATGAGTCTTGTTTGTCGACTGTGTGCAGTTATGGGTTGAACTCCAGGACCGAAGAAACTGGTCAGATTCTTGATTCATTGTTGACTGTTGGATGGGACGTAAAATTGCAGTCCCGGGAGCAGCAGGGAATTGGTTACAGAACAACCCTGCCTCTATATCATCCGAGCACTATTCGTGGCCAGGGTTTCTTGATGGGCCTTCAGTGGTTACCGGAACCTGTATCATTGAGATGAAAATCAAAACATCTTTGGCAAACAGATATATAGAGAGAACGTTCCTCCCAGCTTCATACAGTAGTGCTCCACAACCAGGGTTTGGAAATGATATGAACAGATCTACATTTCAGAACTCGATATGGGTTTTTGGTTAAGGGAGACCACAAATGTATATATTATTATTATTATTGGGCCATCATAAAGAGAGACCAGGGTTCGGAAATAATATGTACAGATCTTTATTTCAGAACTCGATATGGGTTTTTGGTTAAGAGAGACCACAAATGTATATATTATTATTATTATTAAGCCATCATAAAGAGAGACCAGGGTTTGGAAATAATATGAACAGATCTATATTTCAGAACTCGATATGGGTTTTTGGTTGAGGGAGACCACAAATGCACAAATTTCCTGTTGGAACGCGGCTGTGTGGACTGTGGACTCGATGGTGTAACACTTGCATTACCTAGGACCAAGAAATTGATATGTATACTTGTTATTCTGACAATTCTGTTATTCGTAGAGAGCGGCTGATGAGGTCTACAAGGAATTCAACAACCAGCCATTCAACTCTTTTGAGGAGTCCTGCTGTCATCTGATCTATGTCTCCCAAGTGGAATGCATGAAATCAAATGAGGTTTGTTTTCTATCAAGTTTTCTTAATTTAGTTATGTTCTGCACTTCTTGATATAGAAACAGCTCCGATCAGTGCAAAACACAAGTGATCTTCTCATAGTTGCAAGTATTGTCAATGCTGTAATGGAACTGCTTGTCGACTCTGAGCATTACATGCACATCAAGCTCAAATTGGATATCAGTGACAGTATTGATTTTGTCCCCGAAACAACAATAACAAGAGGACACAGTA
>JAUOBX010010240.1:0-14384 GCA_032360705.1 Eupentacta quinquesemita
TGTTAACCCCCCCCCCCCCCCCCCCCCCCTAATACACACTCCCTGACGGCGGGCAACCTATAGACAGTAACATCTCTGAATGTAATGTAAAATTATTGATAATATCATCATTAGTTGTGAACCATGAATGGTACTGGTTGTCATAGATGTTCTCATCACCTCAAATTAGCTACTACTTGAACGCGCTCATAACAATGACTTTGAAGTTGTCCTCCACCCCGCGAGCCTAATTAGCCTTACCATACCCCAAACAACTACATAATTCCAGGGTAAGGGGAATATCGGGCCAGAGGGAACATACCATCTAACGAAACAACGTGTTGTGGAAGAGTGTGATTACCATAAACATGGTCTAATCTACGCCGAATATGCGGAATACATCTCTTACCTTTTCTATCAGCTGCTGACAGACAGGGGTGAAAATCAACAACATACCATCATGTCTATGGTGACACCAATACCGCCCATGCTGTGCTGAGTTAACTAGGTTACTGGTTCTGCAGTTCAATACATATTCCACGCACAGCGGATATATCCGTCATTATTCCCTGTGACACAGAAAATTGCCCCGTTGCGCATAATGAGTACATGAACGACCCATCTCAGTGTTAGATTCATGCAAACCGTACGGCGCACTGATGAACTCGTGAAAATGCTCGAGAGCTGCAACTCAACATTGCAACATCAAATTGGCGTCTGATTGCACGCTAATGTTCGTGTAATATATTGCTTCAACTGTTTGATCAGGGACAATCTAAAACTAGTAATGGCACCGCTGCTCTCCTGATTATGGTACTAGGATAATCATTAGTTGAGTTGTCTCAATTCACGAAGGAAGTATTCTGATTAAATCGGTGAAACAGTGATTGACGTTTTTTTTGATTGGCAACTAATCTAATATTCTGTCACACACTGCTTGTGGGCATGGAGGTATGTTTCTTCTTACGGCAGGATTGGTTGGTCTGATAGAGCATCCACGGTCATGACTGCACCTAATGTACGCGAATGAGCTCTTATACGCCATACCATAGCTCCCAAAGGTTTTCACCACTGACGTAAGAGGCCAGAAACTAGATTTATGTTATCGACGCTCATTATCGACCATTTTGGTACATATTTTGGTCATTTAGGACATTCTGTTGTTGAGTCTTGTTTTACAAAGTAATGTCCTAACATTATATTCGGAGTGTTGAAAATAACATTAATTATTGTTAGGAGGTGCACATCGACCCTATCCGGACACGAGGTCTCTTCACTACCACATCATCGTTCTGGACGCATTAGTCCATGCAGCTTGAGAAGCATACCTTTACTGTTGTTTTGTGTTATGGATGATTATCACAGTTCAATTTAGATAAAGAGATAACGAGTCACACGAAAAGCCGATGAGACTCTCGCAGGTATTTATACGTTACTTGGGCTCCATGAGGTATTTTCCAATAACATCTCCACAGAGTTAGTACTGCTGTAGTATTCCGAGCATTTTTCCATAATACATTAATTGCCAACCATTGGGTATATGTTGTATGAACTCTTGGCTATTTAGGGTATAATGCTGTATGGAGTTGTGCACGTATTGGAAAGTTGGGCAAGTATACAGTACCAACAATAATATAGTGAAAAAAGTTACCAATCAGTAGAGTAAGTCCACGCTACACATATCGCTCATCATCGATATGGATTGTCAACATTTGTCCAACTGTTCAGGTTGTCTAATATTAACGAACAAACAGTGAACACTCATTATTTCATTATAAATTATTTGTGGCGATTCCACTGCAGTAAATACTGATACATTCAACAGAAAGAACCCAAACAGTTGGCGGGACATGTCTCCGAATATTTGAAGGACCTATATTAACTTTTTCACACATTATTACACAGACTTTCTACGCAGTAAATTGTTGGGAAAACGATGTCCCCCATCCAATATTCTGACAAAATCGCCGCTCTTGGTCCAAGCTCAAATATCCACCAAATACCAGGTGACTTTTCATACATTTGCTCCTTCCGAGAGTGACCGATAATTGTTGTCGTAAATCAATATCATTAGGACGTGTCATTTTGCCCATTTTAGTCAGTGAGTAATTCACACACTCTCAAAGCTTGACGTTGTTTAGAGAAACACGAGATCCACAGAATAAACAAGAATATGAGATGTTACCTCACCGGGATTGGCGATGCTATATTATACATTTGTTTATTTAATTACCTGAAAGACACCAATCATTTGATAAGTGCACCACTTCAAAGACAAGACGCACAACACTAAATTAACGCGTGGTAATTTTGATTGATAGCCCATTGCCCTGTGATTACTTCCTAAAATAGCTATGACTTTCTAGGAGAGAAAGTCGTTGGGGAAAACTTGCACGATGATATTGCAGAAGAACTGGCGATGTATCGCAATACACTTGATAGGCTCAATGAATTATTGTAAGATCTTTTATATTCTTGCTGAGCCACATTCCGAGGCAATCCTTTGGGGTCTCCAGTTAGCCATCATGGTAACACGCTATCTCGCACCATGCATTCAATTTCATATGGTTGTATTGAGAGGAACGCAGTGGAGATTGAAATAAAGGGGCATTTTAGTAGATTATGCTGTAGACGTTTTGAAAGTATCCATTACTCCCACATATCGATCCTCAAAACAACAATTTTTATTCAGGATTCCTTTCCAAACAAATTAAAAAAGAACCAATAACCGGGAGCATGTTCTGTTACTGCTTCCTGAAGGGCTGGAGGGTATCATATTTCAGTATACAACAAGGACGAGGAATTCCTTTCGAGTGGAAGATATGTATTTAAAGAGGTACAATTACTCGTCGTTATCACGTAATTGGATGAAATTCGTACTTTCCGTATGGGTTCTGTCATTTACCGTTTGATATATTCTGTAGTAGCAAAATTACAGTGAGAGTGCGACTATTTTCGCCTAATTTATCCCGATAATTGGATCATTATAGTGGCATTTAGTATCACTTATTCAATGGTAGGGTGTTGTTGATATCAGTCTGTAACTATGTGAGTATCATCTGTTTGTTCTTTCGCTAAATTATACATGGCTTAGATGTGGGTCTGTTTTGAGGAATTTCAGGAATAATTTAGATGCAGTTCAGGTGTGCAAACATAATGTTCGAAAAGTTCATTCAAGTTAAGCATATTTAGTTTTATTGGAAGGGTTATATAGTAAGGTTGTAGCAATGTACCATATTTTAAGGGGAGGTGGTGTCAGACATGTAACCATATCTGCCACATATCTGCGCAGGCCAGGAAGTAGGCCCATTGCAAAAACACCTCAAGAGCTGAAAGCTTACACAGGTCATACCCTGTGAGACGTCCAGTCAGCACCAATCACGAGACTAGTATGTTTAAATCAATAAACTCTATCACATTCCGCATTGTGGCAGAGACAACATCAAAATATTTGTTTCCCATATTTCTGAATACTACAATGTCCCCTGTAACACCAGATTCAAATGACACAGGTAGAATGAAAACCTCCTGTTTCCATATTGTGGAGAATCCGAGTCTTGCACCCTAATCCGTCTCAGTTGTATTCAGGATTCATGAAGAATACAATGTCCCACGAGGACCCATGATTCCACAGGAGTTTCAAATATTCCTGTTTTATGAGTGTGAGAGGATTCAGGATCCAGCACCTGACTTGCTCCCTTTCTACAGCATTTTGGTTTCATTTAATTTGGGTTAGAAACTCGGACTGGGAAAACTCCAAAGCCAGAAGAACAGCTGCAGAATTAGGTCTACACAATACAAGCCAGTAGAGCTACTCAGAAAACTTGAGGAGTGGACTTGCCAGTTGAACGTGGCCCCACAGAAGACCTCTCACACACGGAGATTCCACTCCTCTTTTCGAGCAGCCCCACACACCCGCATGCTCAACCAACGACAGCAGGTGGTTTCCGAGACAGAACCTGGATAACTCGAGTAGGGTAGAACTCAGAATACATAGGGAACTCGCTTATACATTTCAAATCCCCATCCTCATTCTGTCTCCTCCAACCGACCTCCCACTATGTCGCCTTCTACGACAGGCGGGAAAACCGCGCAGGGGGTACTGTAGAGTAAATACAGCTGCCGAATGTCAATACAATACAAGTCAGTAGAGGTACCCTTGGACCATGAGGAGTGGACTTGCCTGTTGTAGGACACACACAGGGATTCCTCTCTCCAAGCAGCCCCACCATCCTTCATGCACAATCAACTGCAGCTGGTGCTATGTATCCAGAGACAGAACCTGGAAAACTGCATAGGCCAGAATTCAGGATACACAGGGATCTCGCTTTTGCGTGTTCCCTGCCCGTTGTACTGTTCTAACTCCCATCATCATTCTCTCTCATTCAACCGTCCTCCCTTCTAGTCGCCCTTTACGACATGCGGGGAATACCGCGAGATTATTCAGAAATACCCTACCCACAGGGGTAAGCAATGAGCCATAACTCGAACATATAGAAGGGCTGCATATGTGATTAATTCCTTGAAATCGGGGTACCGTTTCCGGTTCTGCGGAGTATCCTCGTTCACTTATTACAAGCCTCTCTATATTTGACAAATTAGTGCCCAAGACATGTTACGTCCTGTCCCAGCGCCACAGCGCGGTGGCGTTTATTGACATAAATCAGGATGTACGGATGCTCATTTATCACATTCCATGTTCTGCAATTGCCAACTGTCAGTGAAGATCATCTGTATTGGGATGGATATAATCCAAGACTGTACTGGTATATATCGAGTACAAGAACATGACACTCTGCGCCATTAGAAAATATATATCACATGGAAGGAAAACCTCATAACCATATGATCGAGCGGATGATGGATACATGGTGACGTATGTTCTTAATGTATTCTCTCAGGAAGGTGGCATATGTTGGCACATGTTATCACTCTTGATCGATCCAACTAGCTCAAACATAGTAAATTTAGTTCCGGAATCCTACATATAGCCGGAAAGTGTCCACAGTAATAATTTGAACGATGTAAGAAGCAGCATGATAACGTCACGTTATGAACAAAAGACAAGTACAAATTATTGATCTATCAGTATTATAAAAGTTCATTTTATGAGAACATGGAATTTATTGTGTAAGTTTCAGAACATTATGGACAGCATTATTGATACATTGGTCATCTGGTTAGACATTATTTCCACTGTTTGTGTACTCGATAATTCCACTCTACAATCACTCAATAATATCATGGATAAAGAGAGGTTTTTAAAGTACAGCCACGGTAACTGCACGGACAGCCGATCAACGAGATTTGAAGACAAATAACCCATCGTAATTCTAAAAGTTCACTGATCCGCAGCTGAACCCGAACACCAAAACTCCGCATATACCTCTGTGAAAACATTTGGCGATGAATTCGGGAATCGAGAACTGCTATATAACGGCTGTCAAAAAGCATATTTGTATTCAGGACAAACACTGTCCATGGTATTCCTAGAATCTCAATAAAACATTATTAAACTGTATTCTGTGTTTTGGGCTTTTTGATGCTGTGGTTGGTGAAATTTTACTCATATTTATGGTGGGCTTGATTCACTCGCACTCAATGATTGAATAATGAAAAATGGTACATGTGTATAACATGGAAATTATGTGAAAAGGTCCGTGTTTACTCTGTGTGAAATAACATGGACAATTAAATTGATCGGTAAAATGAGGGATACTCAAGTTTGTTCACCTGAGAAAATATATTATGTGTATGATGAAGAATGAACGAAAATAAACTCGTGAATCATGTAAACAACTAGGACAAGGAACAGCAAATGCCGTACAACTCATTTCTCTCATGGATGTCATTGAACCGAACACAAGAGGAAAAAATAACCCGGAGTAAGGGGAATACAACCAAATAAATTGCTCACTCTACTTTTTTCAAAGAACCTTTCATTGAATAATCTGTAAGTATACCGCAGAAAAGGGCCGTTCCTAATTGTACTGAATCGCTGAAGCATCTTGTTTTTTTACCTGCTTGGATTGGATCTAATTTGGGGCGAATATGGTCCTAACCGTACATCAACTGCATTCACTCAGGAATCACGGAGCCTCTTCTCTGGGGAGCACGCTCTGCTGCATATCGTTGTCAGAAGACGTATTCATGTTGTATCAAATTAATGTATACCGTAATGTATCCGAGCTACTGCTTGGTTGCCGAATCAACATAACACAGTTTGTTTTAAATAATATACTTTCCCTTTATGTTGGGAATATATGGTGATGCAAACATGAACAACTTACTAATTGTAAAACAGGAATCAAATATTCGATATAGACTTTATTTATGCATATACGGCATAACGACGGGTGAATATATATTTAGGGTCATGATGTATTTAATAGTATGATATGCGTCTATTATTTGGGACAAATATGGTTCTCGATCTGAATCTGAACTGAACACGGAAACCACATAAAGGGATCCGTATTCCGAATATATATATATATATATATGCATATCAAATCACTCTGGATCAGTTTTTGCTTCGACTCTTCAGTGATTATTAATTAATGCATACTTGACGTTTGAGATGTACAGTCGCTTGGGGATATAACGAGCTCTCCTACATGCATCGCCGGTAACGGAGTGTTAATTACACGTGGACTGTGTCCCTACTACCGCATAGGAAACGAACTAGCTTTGAGATCCGATTACATATGACAACGAGTACCATCTACATCCCTGGTCACGTTCTGGTTATATAAAACTGATCTACATTAATCGAGTTTACGAGGTAAATACCCCTTGAGACTCTCGAGGGAGGAGAGAAGAGATCTCGCCACAGGATCTCGACATCATAATTTCAGAGATTACGTTAAGATTCAGGTCTCCGAGGTTAGAAATTACCCGTAATGTCATATCGCGTCAATGTTTGGACATACAATTAGCTAGTACACGTTTGCGACATAACGGTACGGTGTCAACAACTGCATGTGCAAATAGTGTGAAGAACATTGAACATTAGTTAGTTTTGATACACAGAATGCAGTCTGTCAAACACGCCACTAGATACATTCTTAATATATAAGTTCCTAATAAATACACGTAGCCATGCTCATCTAGTTTCTCGTAATATTTGATGGGCAGCCTATACACATGCACACGTTGAAATCATACGATATTCTTACATTCGGAAAATCGCCCCATTTCATGATCAGGCGAACCAAAGTGATGTGTGAGAAGCATGATTGTATGAATGAAGCTCAAAATGAGCCACACATTGCTCTGATATATATTAGTTGATCAGCACGCGTCAGCAGGACTCCATGGCGTCTGCATATTTATAGTATACTTTATAGCCTTCTCCACAGAGTTCGCCAAAGTTCACAAATTAACCCGTTTGTATCAATCTTTAAAAACATACCATACTGCACATTGCGGTTTTTCATGTGACGAACGCGTAGCCAGCATTTTTTACAAAGTATATCGAACTGGCTAATGGATAACATATATATTCTACAAACGTTTCCTGACAGTCTGAAGAACACAAATTCATGTTGGGCAGTCAGCCGCTACGACTCTTTATATCTAAGAAAATGTGTAAACCCATTGAAAAGACAAGTTGAAATTCTCAGACCAGAAACGATGGGAAAGGAGTCGGTAGCGCTTGACAAATATGATTTAACAACAAGCAGACATCAACGATACAATGTATACACATCCGAGCCGAGAAAGACGCTTCAAATAAGGTTTGCATGATATACGGATGTCAAATGGGGTGATTGTAATTATTCTCCCACGTAACACCTGTCATAGAGACATCATACTTAAATTCTGATTCCTTCTGCCCCAATGATATAGAACAGCGATGTGCCAAAATTAGATTACAAACAACACGAACTTGTTACGAAAAATGTTACGTTACGAGATTTCTAACAGGACAAAATACCAGCAAACAAAACTGTCATCGGATCCGAACATGTATCTGAAATTTCTGGTGTGGCTGCTGCCAAACAAGACAATTTTACGTTCTCGGGTAAGCGTATGGCAGTTACACGAGGAAGGTGAATTACAGATTTAAATGTAACCAACTCTCGTGATTCGGTAGAGAAATCAAAATATTTGCCTCGAGTCAATATCGAATCTGTCTCGACTTCACCTGAATCCTGTTTTAACTGACATCTTCTGCGATTGACTTGTCGTGGCCAAGTTGACCTTCGAGTTACCGAACAATGATTTGACCATATCCCATGAATTAGTAACATTTGTCTGAATTACACGAATAATGAAGACGATATTAGATGGCAAAAACTGCACAAGATGCCAGGAGATTCGACTGTCTCACTGCGTCTTACAAAGTTAATGATTATTTAATACAAATACAAACCTTGTGAGATTTGTGATAACCACATGAAATAATCTATGATACACCACCATCAGTGACTGTCACGTTGTTTCAATGAATGTCATCATGCTATGCAATAATATTGTATTTTGGTTTTACTCAAAACCATCGCGGAACTGATTAACACTAAACCCACCCATATGTGGACTGCTCATCACTGCAATTGTAAATATATATGTTATATTACCGCCGATTCGTGATGAATTCAAAATGATATATAACTACTGATTGAGGTTGATCGACCTCGTCATTCTCTTATAATATCCTAATCACTTGTGATGTAACATGACCAATAGATGATATGAAACGAGATTATTCAATGTCATCTTGGGTGATCGTATCGTCAATGCGTACCGGATGTTCATTTGCTAGGCGCTGGTTACCCCCTATTCAGAAGCACTGCCCCATAGTTCGATACAGGCAATCAGCCTAGCATCAAGGCACGATCCACAGTCACACTGTACTGTCCAGTGCACAGGTGTTGAGATGAAAAGAAACGACAACAATAACTGAATCCGGTTTTAGACCTCGGACTCTGTTAATTGAAGTGTATGTATATACAGAAGAAAAGAGATTAAACAATCCAACAGCTAGGCCTTCGATGGGTATGAACCTCAGTGGTCACTTTCTGTCGACCTTTCTCACGATCAGCGACTTGTCAATTGACCCAGTTTGACAAGCCTAAACCTATATAAAAGTACCTAAACAATTCAGAGGGTATATCTCATTTTGCAAAACAATACAACCAAAATGGTGGTGGCGACTCGTTTTCAGTTATAGAAGCCTAGTTGATCATGTCGTACACTATAACAGCTATTTTATTTGCTAGATTATTCACGTGTTGTTGTTTATTTGGGCCGATCACCAGTCTCCAATAATAAGAGGTACACATGTGCCTGCCGGAGGAGCTGCCCGTTTTACTCTAGCTTTGGAGACGTTAACAAAGAGGCGACCTCGTCTCATTTTTTTATCTTTCTATAAGTGTTAGTTCCTAATATTAAGACGAGGGATCCATAAATTTAAACGATTCCGGAACTTGTGTGGAAAAACGCCACCCAACACGATTACTCAATGTCAGTTTTAGTAAATCTCGTCGAACATGTTTACCGTTTTTGGGGTGGTTAACGGCCGAGGCTGCTGTCACTCAAATGTGCAATCAACAACTTGGTACTGTTGTAGCATCTACCCACATTCCAGTCACAGCATTCTGTTCGGTGCACAGGTTCAGCTCAATCGAATAAGGTATAACGATAACTGGATCAGTTAGACTTTGAACCTGATTAGGGTGTATCCATATACAGTTTGGTTCACCGCAAGCTCAAATAAGGGAAAAATAATAATACAACAGCTAGACCCTCGCTGAGTATAAACACCAAGGGTCATTTTCTGACCTTTCGTTAAGACGAATAATTGAATGTTCACCCAGTTTGACATGCCTAAACCCATATAAAAGAATGCAAACGATTGACGTGGTATATCGCATTTTGGCCTGCGTCAAGAACAATACAACTAGAATAGTAGTGGCGACTCGTTTTCAGATATAGAAGTCTAGGCACAATAACAGTTGTTTTAATTTCGGGATTATTCACGTTTTTATAAGTGGTAGTTCCTAATGTTAAGACAATGGATCCATAACCATACGTTTCACGTCTACTGATTCAACTTATGTGGGATATAGCACCACATTAGACGATTATTCAATGTCAATTTTGGAAAATATCATAGTACATATGTACTGGTTTTTGGAGGTGGTTAATGGCTGACGCTGCTTTCACTCAAATGAGCAATCAACAATCTGTTATTGTTGTAGCATCTGCTCACATTCCAGTCACACCGACCTTTTTCGACAGGTGTAGAGCAGTTGAATGATAACGAGAACTGTAGCGCAGTATAAACAGACTTTAAACTTTTTCAATCAAGGTGTATCTATATACACTATGTTTCATCACACACTCGGATAAAATAGCAGTTGAATGAATGATAACGAGTACTGGAGCGGGTTTTAGACTTTGAATCCAACTGCCAGGTCACTTTCCGTCAAGATGTATTGACTGAAGACCGCGACTTGAAATGTTGACTCAGTGTGACAGGCCTAAACCTATATGAGATTACGCCAATAAATATAAGGGTATTATAACATTTTACTTCGCGTCAACAGCAACACGAGAAGACTATTTGACTATATAAGAGATGTACCATTTTCTAGATCATTAACGTGTTATTGTTTTATTTCTTTGTAGGGAATTCTCGGAAATTACAGCGCTTCCTTGAATTATGAAAGTTCGACATAGCTGCTAAAATTACCAATGCTGGCAATCAACTACAGACGGTAAGTTTAGTGTCATAAATATTATGCACTTTATATAATAGGAGTATTTTATCATTTTATGACATCCTAATGTAATTGTGACGATCAGGCTTTAGAGCCATCAATATAGTTACAAACAGAGACAAAGAGTATTACCACTTATTAAGAATGTTTCCCGACTGCAATGACAATATATTCAAGGTACCATCAACCAGCGTTATCAGTAGCGATTCATTTGTTTGTATCATTGGATTGCCTTGCTCCCGATATTCTATCCTCAGTATCCTGATAATGTACAGTTTGCCTACCAAATTCGGAATATAATATTACACTATTATCTTCCCCTGCCTGTAAAGGTACACTGTAATTGCACATCCCGTCGAGTCATCTTGATTCCTGAGTTGTATTGTGTATTGACTTAACCATGCTGGCTCTTCTGTTACACACGCCAACACCTCAACACTGCAAACTTGTCAAGTGGTATTCTAGAGGAAGTGTCACGGACAAAGTTAACGCTCTTCAGTTTCGTGAATACAACTTGTGCCCTCTAGGCTACACTCGTTTTGTTCACTCTATTGGAAGGAAGCATGCATTTGTTTTTATTAAACTCGATTATGCCCTACGTTCATTTATTTTGTTGTTCAGAAGTGAAACCAAATGATTAGGTGTTTCAGGATTGTTTGTGTGGCGATCAAGTAAAGGTCAAGTCGTTGGCAGCCAGCCTCTGCATTCACTCGCGTTATGCCAGTTACAGCTGCCCCCCCCCTTTATATCACAAGTGTATGCAAATAATTGAGCTCGAACAGTTTAGTCGTGTTCACGTGATGATCGAGTAAGAGTTCAGATTTGATGACAACTGCTAAGTGGTTGTGTCACAATATAATTATATATATAGTAGGTAGGCCCTACAAATATTTTCGTTTTGGATCATCGGTGTCAAGTTGTGTACGAATGCATTCGGAGGACATAGTTATATATATTCAAACAAAATTAATATGAGGAATAGTTGCATCTTACGGTTTATTATAACTGGAATATCTTTCATCGTATGATCTACATTCAGTAAGTACACAGACGCATCGAAATAAATACTATACTGATGTGAACTACGTCCAGCGATGATATATTATGACATAAAGCAAATCTGCCATTTGGGTTACCGCCTTATTGTCACTGGCACGCATATTCATTAATTTATATCAATAGGGTGACCTGTGAACGGAAATATAAATTTATGTAATTGTCATTTTGTACGCAGGTACTATATTTGCTAACGCTCTCATATAAGGCATGTACGTCGGATGGCCTGACTACGATCCCATGGTGCAGGTTAAATCAGAGCACCAGAACTGCCGTATCCTCGTTTCACTGATATATGAATATCTGCCACCATGCACTGTCTGTGCGTATTCTAATTGATCACTTCAATTAGGATGAGCACGACCGATGACATGCATATTTCTAGTTTGGATAGGCCTACTGAACATGACATACATGTTAACTTAGATTCCTGGTGGAGCCTCATTTATCGAAGTCATAGGGCCGTGGATATAATATATACAAGATGGATGGAGATGTTTTTTCGGTTCTTGATTCCAATCCAGGAAGGTGGATATATTCGTTATATTTTGACAAATGAATCAGTTTGGATGAGTCTTACCGGCAGTAAATTATACTAGAGAGATGGACCAATTTGGTTGACTGTAGTTAGTCATATTCAGTAACACGATGCAACATCAACGATCAAACATTCTATAAACATCGATAAAGTTGTGAAAGAACTTGATGCGTGTAAATTATAGTTACATATGTCGAATAAATGAGATTATGAAACTTTTAAAATAAAAAAACATGTTATTATGTTATCATTTATTTTACTATTCGGAAACCAGCACGTCACATATTGTTCTCGTTGTAATGTGATGTATGTGTTAGCAACAAATCAGTTGGATGATGAATTATAACATAACCTAGAGAAGAGTTGAACTATTGTCACCTAACATCGTAATACCTAACATACTTATCGATTTTGCTTATGTCAAATATTTGATATATTGCGCTGTTTCTCAAATATGAGGAGAAAGATAGAAGAATACTTTCATAGTTACGTTCATAACTAATGACAAACGGGATTTTCGGAACGTCGGTAAGATGTGGTGTGTTCTGTGTGTAAGTGGAAAAACCGCCATGCGTATATCTTCGAATGGATTATGCAAATTTGACCTTATTATCACCCCGTCTACTACTCAGGGCAGTATTACAGGTGATTCACTTCCACCGAATTTTGCTGAAATCCTGAAGAGTTTGAAAAAAACAAATGACCGCCATGTTCCTCGGGACCAGCTATGGTCGAACCTGCATAAAATCAGCCAAACAGAGGGGAACAGTCCTGCAGCAACGCCCACATACGAGGCATTTCTCTGGGGCGGAAATCCTCTCAAAGTTTCAGATCAATCGGACAAAGCGTTCTTAACGAGTAAGTGCGATAGTGCCTGATGTATCGGCAGCGGCTACATCCAGATCAATAATATTAGAGTCACAGAGTTATATCTATATATCATTTTCTAGAGTTTTATTCGCAATACTCAAATTCTGCGAAAGTTACAGGGTTAGTCTATATTAAACGATTTAAATGATGTAAAGAGTAGCACAGAACGAACACCCAATATATGGTATGATGGAGGCTCGACTATGCCATCTGTTTATAACAGTTGCTCGCCATCGGTCCCCACAGACTAAAATGGCGGTTCGGGAAGCCAATCCTTCGTTGTTCTTAGCAGATTTAGCAACGGAAAATGGAGCTTTGTCAAACCGTACAACCAGGTGAAAAGATGTCTATACAGAGGCTTTCATTCTAGGTCCATCTGACATCTATTTTATGACACAGCTTCGTCGTCTTTGCGGTACCTCAATATTGGGGCAGTCATATTTAGAGATATTCCGATGACCTACCACTACTTGCTCGAGTATATCGTGCTGAGCACCGACTGGGAACGAACATGTATTAACTTCGGTATAACTAGCAGCGAGTCGAAACTTGATTTTCCGGAGAAACGTCATGCGCTCCAACAACTAGGATATGGTCAATCATCTTATCATTGGGTAGGGGTTAGCCAGCTGAGAAATCGACATTAAATATCGATATGGGAATCAACAGCAAAATTGAAAAAATTATTGGTTATTATCTTATGGCTAATATTCTAATTAGGGTTTAGGGGTAGGTACGAGTTATTATAATGATACATGACATAACAGCGCAGTAGAATAGTACGTTTGTTAGAGGGGTTAGAATGTACATGTACAGGAAAGTCCGCTCGCCCGGGTGTTCAGTCATCTTGGTATTGCACAAATTTGAATTCCATTTGAGTACTAAACAGGAGGTATCATAATAGTTGAGAGTCTATTTTACATGCCCATTTGTATTTCTTTTCAATGCAATTTGCTGATATTTCCACTGGCCCACAAACTTTGTAAGAAATACTCATTCACCAGCCGCCTCCAACCACCAGGACCCCTTCGAGCAAGCGAACAGACCTGCGCCTGGCCCATCTCTCTCTAACTCTCCGCGGTACCCGCGGAGCTGTTTTAACCACGAGATATACGCGGCTGACCCGAGAGTGGCGCCATATGCCCAAGAAGAAGCCCAGTTGACGACCACTCGCCAACCCCCCCCACCCCCCCTCCCAAAGCTTGCGGTCACAT
>JAUOBX010010351.1:0-14381 GCA_032360705.1 Eupentacta quinquesemita
CCCCCCCAGGAGGTGTAGTTTTTTCACGGATAGATCTAGCATCCCAGGTAGCAAAACGAACAAAACGAGGAGTATGAGTGCTAGAACGAGTGCGTACGAGAGGGATTGAGAAAATCGGCGTCTAAGATCATCTGGTGCACCATATGGTCCATAAAAAATCGGATGAATGTTTCTTAACCGTGAGTTCGAATCGGATGATCATGCAAGTTGGTAATTATTATCGGGTATCAATACATATAGGGTGTTCAGAGCATCAAGGTTCAATATCATATAGTGGACCATGTGTCAATACCTGTTAAATGATTCCCTTCCTAGAGTTACCATCTTATTATAATCAGGAACCAATGTTCAGGGACTTATAGGTCGTCTGGTGAGCTATTTGGGCCATTTTGTGAAAATATGTCGGAAGCTCCTCCTTCTAAAGTTCAAATCTGATGATGATGATGATAAAAGTTGATCATTATCATCAGGAACTAATACTACAAATCGAATGATCAGGGATTTGAAGTCCAAGCTAGAGCCATTTGGGTGCCATTTGGGGGAATATATTTGGAATTGCATCACCACGAGTTCGAATCAGATGATCATGAGAATATGTGATTATCTGGAACCAATCAATGCCACATACACAAATTGAGGGTGAATGGTGAAAAGGTGAGAAGCCAAAATGGGTCATTTCCAGGACCACATGATTTCAATATTCATGAAGGTTGGTCAGTATTAACATCGACAAATGTCACATATGAGGTGCCTGATAATTTTAGGTCAAAAGTTATTTTGAGTAAATTTCAGTAACAATTTCATCCTGACAACAGAAGAATGGATACCCATCCTGGCCTTTTCGATTCCTTGCAAAATGGATCATTGCAGTCATTTTTGTATATGTGTATGTGTGTCTGTGTGAATATGTGTATATGTTAACCGTGCATGTTTTTGTGACATGACTAGCTTCAAAACCGCAAGAGTTATCAACTTCAAAGTTGGCACGTAGCTCCGGTCTATGGTGTAGGCGTGCCGTATTGTTTTACGTCTGCCAATGTCACATATGGCTAGTTAGAGGCCAAAATATGGAAAATTGGAAACATCACTAACTCCTGAAGGCAGGGTCGCACATGGCTGATCCTTTGTGAGTCGGGGTGTGTCAGGCAGGTGGTCATTTCAAAACATAACATCAATGCTATCCAAGGTCATTGGATGTCACATATGGGAAAAAAATGCTTAAAACTGCAAACTCTAATTCATTTGCAATAACTCCTGGAGACAGGGCACTGTTGATATTTTGGGAGTAGTTGTGAGTTGGGCAGAGGGACATTTCAAAACAAAACATCATTGCTATCCGAGGTCATCAAAGTACACTTAGGGGTCAAAAACTGTAAATACTGGTTTTTGGGCAATAACGTGAGGAAGAAATATTGGAAAGAGTTGGGAGGAGTGCAGTTGTGTTTCTCGACTGGACTCACATCTATGTGACCTTTGACCTCGGATTGACCCTCGTTAATTTTCCGACAAATGACATTTTCATGGCCATTTCTGCTTCTCATGGACCAATTCAACTCCCCCAGTCCTGGAACTCGGAGTGGTCAAAGGTAAACTAGCCTTTCAGCGGTAATATCAAGTGCATTTACTGGAAGGCATAAAGCATCTAGGATGTCCCTCACTTAGTGGAACATTGAGAAAAAACACCATGTCATTCACAGCCATTCAAGGTCAGGAAAAAAATTGCAACTGAAATAAATTTCTGCACTAATTGGGTCATTGAGGTTAATCCCGGCAGGTCAATTGGAAGTGGACTCCGGTGGTCATATCTCCCATGTGAATCTGACAATCTGTTCGATTGTTTATTAGAATATGAGTGATTATGGTTAACAACAATTCCCAACTCAATCGGGAGTCATGTATATCAAATACTTTGCACTTTGTGATGTCACCCCTTTTCCCCCAAATCCCCCCTCCCTCTCCAAAGCCATTCCTTCCTTCTATGATCTTATCCGAAGTCAGACGCCAATGATTATAAGCCAACAAATCTAAATTTATTCTCCACTCAAGTTTCCAGCAAGACATATCGTTCAATAACCTTCCTGCCCAACTCCCTTCTCAGTCCCATGAGGGTAAGGCCAGACCATCTAATTACTTAGGCAAATAATGTCCAATGAAGCCACCATATAGCAGCATGGATGTCAGTCAGCCAAGGCTTCTTCAGTGTTTACAGTCTACACCGCCACCGCCACCGCATCCTCCACCCACTCCCTTCAACACCCATACCCCCATGTGTACGATCCTCGAGGATGAAGTTTTGGTGTATTTCGCCTTCGAATATGTACATAACACTTACCGCTATAACAACAAGATTATTTTAGTAAATGGACTCTGCGCCATTATCAAACATGTCGTTTGAATTGTTTTCAAGTTCATGTTCGTCATGAAACAGAACACCAATGCAATCTTCATCCACATGTTTTATTATTAGACCTGATTGTCTCACACTACATTACACTGAATTATTGATTTCCCCGACCTCGGGTCAGCCAACAATGGTGTGTATCCATGCATGAACCTGGTACACACCCGTCGAATGGGTTCACAAGTGGGCGTCGCTGCAATGTTAGGGCCCCTAACTTGCAAAATTCATGATACACCAAAACAATTATCGAATAAAAACAAAAAAATATTTGATGGGGACTACAGGTGGCCACGAATGATGCGGAGGTCTTTTAACGGTCACTCGAGGTCCAATTTGCACGATTTATGCAATTTGTCACTTCCCAGACATTCTAAAATTTGAGCAAAACTTGATCATCAAACAACATCTTTGGACTATGAAAATCAAATAAGTTTCACATTGATATATACGGGGGTACAGACATGTACATGTCAAGTTTATATTGTCTTCTGTGGCTAGAGAGAATTGTGAAATGAACATTAGTAGGAGAAAGTTGCATCCCCAACCCCCTAGTCTACATCAACAGCTCTATGGTTATTGAGCTTCCCATTAGGGGACCACAGACCTAGTTTTCATTTGATCATCCATGCATTCTGGACTGATCATGTCCACTAGGTTTTCAGACTTTGACCCCTATTGACCATAGATTACTTTGACCACATACTAAATAGTAACAGTAGGTAAAACAGCAATGAAGCACGATCCTGATCACGTTAGCCTAGGAGGGGATAGGGACAACAAAATGTAAGTTGTTGATCGGGAATTGAAATATTCCTCGACAGACTCGCGACTCTCTCCCAAATATTGTTTCGACAAACTAACAGCATCAATTTCCTATTGGGTAGCTGACGTCATACTTATAAATATGAGAGCTCCTTTCCCTTGGCTACTCATTGACCCTAATCCCACCCGCCCCCTTCCGACAACCACCCCCATTCCGATAAAAATCTCTCGTTGTGCGCCAGGAAGAGCCGCCTCGCTGTGTGCAAAATGAATTTGTCTTATTTGGCGTCATTTTAGTTAGCCTCATAACGTCGAGTTTCTGGACCTTCGGAAAAAAATGTCCAGCTTTAGGAAAACCTCTTGAAATTACGCTATTTCGAACTTCAACGGTTCAAATATCATATTGGAAGAAAGAATAACCATTATTTACTACAACAGTTGTATTTCTTGTTCTTATGAGAGGAATTGGATCCGGGTTGGCACGGGAATGACTTTTGAGAAATGATCGATATCTCATTCGTTACCAATGCGTTCAGGGAGATTTGTCCAAATATTTCACCTGTGGTATTCATTTTGCGATTGAAAGATCATGACAGATACCCTTTGGGCGTCAGGAAATTGAAGGGGAATGAATTACGAGGCATTTAGTCCTTGGCTACTTGTTGTTATGAATGGTGTAAGGAATAGTGTTGGCGAATACGAACATATATAATGATAATAACAATAAATCAAGTTATATAGCGAAAAATACCAAATGTCTCTAAGCGCTTACGAAAAGAAACAATACAAACAAATGATAACAATATACATGAAAAATAGTACCAGTAAAGGACGAAAGACCTGCAGAGCTTATTGAAAAGATATGTTTTCAGACGAGATTCGAAGAGACCCAGTGACGAAGAGCAGCGGATAGGTAGAGGAAGATTGTTCCACAGTGTGATTATTAAAGCTACTCAGTTCCTGCCAAAATGGCACTGCTGCAAACGTATAATAATTAGCAGAAATATTCTGACATAGGACCGTGTCGCAATATAATATAATAACTTTCTTCCATGAAATCCCGTGGGTCTGATGTTATATCTCATAAATGGAAAATTGAACTTGACGAGGAGATGGCTTCAGTGCAAAGTCACCTACTTGTAAATTCAGTATCTGCGTCTGATCAGGCGGCAATAATGAATAAAGACTGAATTAGTCTATCCACTATTCCACTAAAACATGTTATCGTAGTGGGACGTCTCGCCCCACTTTGCATCAGGAAACTATTATCAGAAAATTATTAAAATTGTTAATGGGTAACTCGTATCCTGCGATTTGATCAGTGTAAACTCATAGCTCCAACGACTTAGAAGGACCTCAGTCAACTTATACGTTAGGCGTTACATATTATCCGCGATTTATTCTGATGTTTTAAGATATTTTCTACTGCATTCCCACCAATGAAAGTCCACAAATTGTCAATACATGTGCTCTGTAAAGTATTGTTCTCATCAAGTTTTATCTCCTCTTTCTCTCTGTTGCAACAACCCCGTGGTGGTCACGTCGGTTGTATCGAGTTTCTGCGAGATTGGAAATAAATTCCACGAGAGGCAAATAAAGTCCCCTGGGATTCGTATATAATCCATTTCCTTGCCTCGACGGAGTTCAAGAGATTTCACTAACACCGAATGTCACTGACAACTATGAAAACATAGGTGACGTGACGAATTTATTTTTCGGAAGTTCTGGAATTCACCAGACACGACGACAAGAAAACACAAATGGAATTATTGGCCAGGGAGAAGGACACGTGTAAACAAGGGTCACACGAGAAGAGTGCTATATCCTAGGACGTTGACCTTCACAAGGGGGCTTTGTTCGTACGAATATTGTTATTTCAAAACGTTTGAACATTTCTAGAATGTGACGTTTGGCATCACTACATCATACGCAAGTGGGAATTCGACGTTTTTTTAACACAGGGTTAACACGACGAAACAGTTGAAGGTAGCGAAGAATGCAAATACATAAAATATACTGGCCTAGAAATCATCTGTCTCAAAGTCCCTGGAAGATCTGTTCTGTTATATGTTCATAGCAATATTGTGCAAAAAGTGGTGTCTTCGTGTCAATTTAGGGAAGAACGATTCTGAATGGGTTACCGTTGATATTTCAGGTTGCCTGCAGGTCAGATGCAACTGATTCACTGTTGACGGAGATAGCAGTTACTAGTATTGATCGTATTCGATTTCCTTTCTCCCTGAAGCATGACTGCTGGAATGTATCTACCACAGTTAATACAATTTAATACCGGTTGACTTGCCTCATAAATGTAGGCTAAATAAATCTGGAATTCAATTTGGAGCATCATGGAGTGACAGTTCTGTTTGGTTTGGTATGAATAATGAACGGCTATTTCGGATCACTCTACGTGGCAAAACACGTGTACTTCAGAACTGTACATCACTGAAATGACGAGAAATGTAGCCTCTGTTCCACGTTATCATGGAACAAGTGTGGCTATTTCTGTGTCTCAAGTTATCTGATATGTAGTACACATAACTAGTATCAAATGATGTTGAGATTGGATATAAGGTAAACAATTATAATCCCAACTCACTACAACTTACATGACTCAAAATTTTCTATTTCACATTACTCTCGATTCGATGTGGAATTTCTACACTGGATTCGACTCTAAGACATAGATTGGGAATGAGAAACTACGTGAATGACGTGGGGTGATATGCATACCTGAAAAAGAGTTCAGCAAGACTGCCATGGTTTGGGTATGAAGAATGGTGAAGACGTGAAGAGGGTAATGAAGATTTAGGCGGAGGGTCAGAATCAAACGAAGAAAAATAATGAGAAGCACTTGAATGTGTAATGTAAATTATATCATAAGGATAACGTGTGGTACGGTGTAGCACATTTGTGTTTAAATGTATAGTACTGTACTGCTGTACCATAGTACTGTTCTAAGATTGGGGTAAGCTGAGCCAATCTCCAGCGATATGTAGGAAAATAAAATTAGATACAGCCCGCGTCATATATGCATAAGACGTACATTGTGTTTCCAAAGTGCAGAAGAAAGTGATATTCTTAGAATAAAGAAAACATAATCAGTATAAAGTCAAGATTCGGAACTGATACTTTCCCGAAAGTGTGAAAATTTTCCTTTTGTAATCATACATTTATTCATCCATAAATCATTACCAATGTCGTTTGGAGGACGTCATTGACATCTTCATATATTTATCATACATGAACGTTGATTGTTTCTCAATTGAGGATCAGACAGGCTTGAGCCAACAATGTTATCAATCCCAAAGCATAATAACAAGCTTTGATCTCAGTCGAAATCACTCCATCCAGGGATATATTTGTATAATCGATTTGATGAATAACCGGTACACTCTAAGGAAAACATCTACCAAGATCCTTGACTTTCAGTCAATGGCGGTGTTTACCAATGACTAGAACATGACTGCCACTCATCTGGCGATGTCTGGCGCCACAAGTAATCGAGACTATGTTAGCGCAGATTTGTGGATTCATTGATGGTTTGTTTGCTGATCACAGGTACCATAGACGGAGTACTTGGTAGGAATTCCCCGCTTCTGGTTAGTCACTTAACTGTGTACACTGTCAACATGTTGCCGAATTCTCTTGTGTCTGAGAATGTTGACATTGATTCAGAGCGAAAACAAGAAAAACAATAATTAATATCAAGTTAGGGGGTGATCCAGATCCTGCGGGTTCAGGCCGTCCAGACGCCTAGCAGTATGTAATTCCGCCATCTCCCTAAACAACCCATGCATTCAAACACTTTTTCACGCACTTTTCACGCACTCTTCTGTTGCCATGTGTGGTGCCACTTGTGTCCGTGACATGTGTCCAGTGTACACATGGTCCAAAAGTGTGTGTCCTGTTGTGTCGGCAACAAGCTGCACAACATGTTGCGGAACATGTTGACAGTGAACACAGGCCTTCAGAGAAGAAATCCGAGTCCTGGCTGACATAGAACACTTCAATAGTGAATATTACTTCCCATTCAATTTATTATAACGAGTGAAAACGATTTTCTTCAGACGAATTGAAGGCATGGACGTAATTTGAGGGGAAAATGTTCATTATCCGTTGACAGTATCGCAATCGACGAGCAATTTTATGCGACTTAGAAGGAGAACAAATACAAATTAACGATCATTTTAGTTTGGGTCAGATTGCATGAAAAAAATCCCCATTGAATCAACCCACCCGTGAGCCCATAATCAGTTATAAAGGTAACATTCACATTTTTGAACATTTCAGCCGCATATCAAAATCCAAATGAGGGAATACCTCTCTAAATTATCTCGCCTTTTCCCTTACTATTATAGGAAAACATTAATTTTCTGACTATGTATCCCTCCCCCCTGTGTGGAAATTGACCGAATTTGAACCTCTAAAACATCCAAACGAACCTTACGGACACACGAAGGCACAGATACACGCACACGCAGACACGCAGACAGAAACCTTGCGTGTGCACCTCTTCAATTTACCGCCCCCCCCTCCCCATGGAATGTTACCATAGCAACTGCTGACATGGCGACCAACACAAGTGGAAATGGGTGAAACAGCAAACTGACTACATTATATCATCCGGTCATTTGGGACCGATGAGATAACTATTGCAAACGAGACAAATTAATCAATGCACATACTGAAGTGCTGAGTCGGAACAAGTCATGTTAAATTGACAGGGAGTTCTGTGTGCTATCACACGTCATGTGCTGGGAATTGAGTTACTTTTGCCTAGAATAATTTCACGTGGCTCCCCTGAACGTGTGATTAATATTGGTGATGTCAATATTAGAACGCTTACCTGAACAACTGGAAGCGAGTGACAGATGGAATAATAGTTGATCAATTGATAAAGTATGTGTATGGCTGTGTCAATATTCGTTCACACGTATACACAACCGCCTACAATGTTCACCTTGGTTAAACATGAGTAGGACTGGCATGTAATGCCTATAATGATAATGAAGGGCATGGTAAAATACTCTCAAAGCTAGCATTAAACATAAGGCATTCGCAAGTAATAAACGTAAGTTGGTCTTCTAAAATGTCCTATTATTTCCAACCACCTGGACAAACACTCAATCATTATTGAGAGATTTCGTTCGAATAATACATCCACGACGATGCACAAACAATAAAATGAGTAAGCAATCAAATATTAGGATCTTACATTATCGACTGGATAGATACAATACAAACTATCGGACATGTTTCAAACAGCTCACCCATCAATCTGCTGCTGTCTGGAAGACGAAATTCAAAATAGTTCTCGGTCAAGGTTATTATTCAGGTAGATGTGATATTGAAAGCTTTTGGCCACGAGTCTTTATTTTTAAACCCGAATTCGCAATCACAGTCAGTGCTCACAAGAGGCCATATCCATATGCATGTCCCGCAGCAGTGATTTCAATATATCTAGGTATATGAGCCAGCCTCACGAAGATGCCTGAGGTGTCAGGATATGTTGTATGCTAGGTACAATCTCTTTATTGTCAATGTCTGACGTAAGAAAGTGTCACGGGGTTGTATCCTGTTTGAGTCATTCTTTATACGCCTGGACGTGACGGGATCAGAATCGATGACATAACAACAAATATAGTGTTATCGCTGGACTCCCAACTAAATTGTATCGATGAGATGATGTGACAGATCAGGGTTATTCTACCTTGTAGATGATCATTATTTCAATAGAATTCCCATTACCGGCTTCATCACTTTCTCATATTTGATTGGTGTGAGACTAAAGTTGGCCTGGATGATTTAGTAGAACCCCAGTATATTCGTACGTAAACATATACACAGCACTATAAATAATTTACGATTTTACGATTTCTTCCATTACATTTAATGCGATGAAAGTCCACTATCCGGCAATGGATAAAAGCAATCTCATTCCCCAACATTTTCCCCACCAAATCAATTCCCGTGATGTGTCACGTTGATTGTATCGAGTTTCTGCGAGACTAGGAATTAATTCCAGGAGAGACACATCTAAGTCTCATGAGGTTTGCGATAATCTATTTTCATGCCTCGGCTATGACCACATCTTTCTCTAGAACTGAAGGTCACTAGAAACTATTAAAACATAAATAACCGAGAGGATTTTGAAAATCATCGAACACAGCGGATCAAGACAATTACAGTGGACATAAGAGCCGAAGAGCGAGTTGGAAAGGACATCGGCAGGAATCGTAGGACGTTGACCAGAATAATACATACACAAGCTATTGGCAAGTGAACATGCCAGAAGCATCAGATGAATGTATATTTGTAATCCCTTTAGAGTAACATTACAACATTCGAACAAGAATGATCGCCCCAGTGGAAGGAGATATGTCTGCGCCAGACGCAGTACATATTATTTTTGGCTCGAACTGAATATGTTCTGCACTCGGTAGTCAGATGAACTGATTGTATTCGATAGTACGGAGGAAAACTAGACTCTCTACTTATTGCATTGTTTCCTTTGGACAATTTTGACCTGGGTAAGCTGTGGTATATAAATATATTTATCAACACATTAGCACTATTGACGCGTGGAACAGCATTATTGTTATTATCATATCGATGTAGATATTGCGCGATACCCCGGTGTTCAATGCGCTCATCGATGCAGTACGAATACATTAAACATATGCCTGCCTGAAATGGACGGGTCTTCATTTTTGCTCAAAAGACGCTACTGATGAGGAATATTGAGGAAACAGCAGCTGCTCTTTCCATTGTAGGTGCAGTATGGCCGAATGGTTGCCTACGTACTTGAAGGGTGGTTTAGCAGTGAGAATAAACTTTTCAAACGATAATCGGGGTGCACTACGATGCAGGCAGATACTGATGAGCTCCTGTATACATTTCGGCGATGATTCATGAAGACAAGTGAGGACATAAGGCAGTGTTCTGAATTTGATCCCAATGTCACATGGGCGTTAGTGTAGAGCGGCGATAATTGATGAAAAACATATCGCGAGAGCTGATTCCTGTCGGAAATATGCGTGCTGTCTCGTTCTGGACAACTTGTATTCTCAGAATTTGCAGTATTGCAATGGCACATACGCGACTTGCTACATCTGTCCACTGTGAGGAACTTGCGAAACTCAATTGCCAATAGCTATTGGCGATGTTAGTTGCTTTTGTTATCATATATACAATCGTGGAGAGTTTATATAGGTACTAAGTTGTTATCGCGGATGTCAATACTGAAGAAGTGTATTGATAAATAAGTAGATTCCATTCCAAGTGTGTTTTGGGGAACTAATAACCAACTGCCAGATATAAATAGCTGGATCCTTCATAATATTGCATTGTAGAGAACAATTATTGGAATTCACCGATGCATTAACACATATGATAACAGTTCCATTCGGTAATCATATATTTAGTGGTATTTTATTTATCCAACTGATAATTACGACTGGTATATGGTACCAATAACCATTTGGAGTTGTTGGCATACTATTAGTATGATTAAATATGGTCGAATTAGGAAAAGTGTCGATTTAGGTTATGAGTGTAGCACGCCGACTGTCACTTATCATACCGTTGATTGTGAATGATCGTAGTAATGGCAAAATAGGTAAAATTGAATACATTATATCACCATTTTTGAGGACGTTGTTCATTGTTCACTGGCCCAATCGTAGCTCCTCACAGTTTGAGGAGCTACTGCTAGTTCTGAAGAGTGAAATTCAATATCTTTATCCGAAGAGAGGAACGAGGAATATTTCATAAACTTAATCTGTATGAGACCAAGAATGTGTAACAATTTATTTATTTATTTGTTCATTTATTTATTTATTTTTTCATGTATTTATTCATTTATTTATCTATTCATTCATATATTGATTAATTCATTTACCTATCTATTTATTTATTCATTCATTCATTGATCTACCTGTGTTCTCTCGACATTAACATCGATATATATGCGTTTCACACGATGTCGTTTTCGCGATTAGGCTACTTGGGGATTGGACACTCGAGAATGATTCAATCATCTGCCTAAGCTAAATGTCAGGCTTCGATCTCTGTCGCAAGCACTTCATCCAGGCGTATATTCATAGAATCGATAATACGATAACCAACGCAGTCGGAAAATTTTTTTTACCTCGATCCTTGACTTCCAGTCGATTGCAATGTTTACTTGTCGGTAGAACATGATGGCTACTTATATGATGATGTCTGGCGCCACAAGTACTCGGGACTTTGTACTCGCTGCCTAGTGGATCGAATGTTGGTAGGTATGTTAAACACAAGTACCATAGACAGAGCACTTGGTGAAATGCTTTGCATTTGGTGTAGTTATTTGAACAGGAATCCTCCCGGTGTAATATAACACGATCGTGGTGGCTAGCAGTTCTATCGACACCGTGTGATAGTTTTAACACGTTTCTTCAGGTTATTTGGAGGTCGATAGAAAAATATGTTTATTACCCAATGGCAGTATTGTAATTCATGGGCCATTTTCACTTTTGGATGGAAAAGTATCGAGAAAATTTACCTGTCATGTTACTTGAACATATTTTGAGTAAACAATTTCCGGAACCCTCACGTATAACGTTATCGTTTGCCGAGGACTCCCTTAAGCGATACAACGAATGACGAGTTAGTTTAATATGTGATAACTGAAGGGCACTACCAGGGAATGAGAATGCCCATTCTGAAGCAGTATAATCATATCAGTTATATCCTATGTGTTAGAGCATCTCCCGATGCACATGGGAGATATATTAACGTCCTTACGACGTACACTGTGCATGTCATTATATCTTCTGGCGGTTAGTCGAATCGGAACATTACCATGTTAGAACAAATGATTCACTTAGTAAACGTCAAAATATATTTAGGCCAAGGCATGCATGCAATTAGTCAACTGGTAAAAGCCTTTTTGACTCACCATCACGAATGATAACATATCCTGATACCTTCTATACAGTAGGGTGATGTAACATAATATTTATGCATACCTCGCGAGTCGCATCTTAGATTACTGCTGCTATGACGACGAATTATGACTGGGCGTAAGTGGACAATTTCCTAGAAGATCGGATGGCAAATCATTGTAATCGGATGTCATAGAACAAGTCAACGATTGCCCGCTTGCTTCTGGTGTGCTGCTGTGAAGATAGACCAGGTATAGTCTGGCGTGCAATAATATGTCATGTGCAATGACCGATATTACTTCCCAAGAATCGATTTCGAGTAATGATCTATGGATAACTATGTGGCTGATATATCTCCTCCATGAGTGCGTTGTTTTTAATAGATGGATGGGTCAATAGACAATGCATACCGTAGTATCTACACAATATAACAATTGTTGGGAAAATATATACCCCAAAAACCGTGGAACACGGGGCAACACATCCACGCGCACGCATTCGAGGCATACTGAGATAGCGATCAAAACATAACCATGCATAAACAACCAGAATATACGAGTACTGCAGACCACACACAGCATAAAACAACTATGTGAACACCATGTTCAACTTATACTCACGAACATTCGGAATAATTATGTAAATCTGAACTGCCGTTGTTCATTTAGGGATATATTGAAACACATCTTCTAACTTCATACCAATTATTAATGCCTTTGTTTCACAGGCATCATTAGAGGAAGTATGGTCGATCTATGATGCTGGAGTGTCCCATATCTAGTATTTATCAATATTTCAGCAATTGACTCTAAGTTGGGCTTTTTGAGATTTTAGTTCACCTGTTACGTAGAGTTTGTTATGTGTGTTTAGTTGCACTTCGCTTATAACGATCGTGTAGACTATTTATTTTCTGCGAATTCACGGGATAGGTCATATTTGCATACCACAGCAGGGATTGTAATATATCTAGGCATCTAAGCTAGCCACACGAAGCTGCGTCAGGATATTTTAAATGCATGATATGATCTTCTCATAGGAATACGACTGACGTCTGGAGGTATTACGGCGGTCTAAGTGTCTGAGCTGTTCCTTACTTGACGTGTAGTGATCATACGATATGGTAATCTTTGGAAGAATGAGCTGTTATATCGCACAACCCCAACTATGATTCGTGAACCTAAACAAACTAGCCGACGAGCTGGCTAACTAATATTCACTTACCGACTGACTGAGATTGCAACTAGCATACACATCGTGTCGACCGTTCTATTTAAAACTGAATAGAACATTTCGTATAACATATTGAGTATAGTGCACTAATGTGAACACTTATTCCCAATGTTCCCTTCAAAAACAACAACACATGATGATTCATTCGCAGGCACCGCTCCTGTCTCGAATTACCACAATATGTTGGTTGTACTATTTGCTGACGCTATGTAGATACCGTGATTTTGTCCTGATGGTTGCTCTGTTTTCTTAACCAAAATTGTTGCACTTTTGAAGATATCTTACACAACTCTCTCGCTGTTTGAATCGCTCTCACTAGACATTGCCACGATTTGAGATTTTTCTAAAAGCCATCAAACCCCGTGAGATATAATTTCCGATCCGGAAATGGAATGAAGTGCTTCCACTCCTCAAGAGTGACTGTCGCGGCTATTGCCTCTGGTTGCTGTTTGCTGTTGCTGTTTTCAGTGCATATTCGTAATAAATATTCATAAAACCAGCTAATTCAGTATTGCTAGTGTGGAATCTGCGTGTATTAGTTATTCATGAGATGTGTATTTAGAAATCAATATATACTATTCCGGCATACCATAACATGTATGATAATATTGGAGAATATTCTAACGTGTTCTAAAATTATTATCCTGGAAATTAGTGGATTATCAAAACGCACTATTTTTAGGTGTCTGGAAACGCATCTCGTATCATAACATCATTCGTTGTGTCGAAACACGATAATGATTGTAACATGATGATGTATCTGTCTACAGTTTAAACCAATCCAGACAATATTCACACTGTATGCATTAGGCAATGAGCCAAACATCATAGTTAGGTGGCTGGAAACCGGTATCATGCATTCATGTATCGTTTTAGCAGCATATCGTTTGCAAAACATTTGTATTAGACAAAATGATGCTGTAGTTGTGTGCATATACATGATGTATATACACCGGTACATTTTAAGTCTCATTTTTTCTTACGAGTCTGATGTATAGGTGGAACTACTATGTTCGAAGCAATGATAATTAATGCGCAAACTATTGAAGCTACATTTGGTC
>JAUOBX010010462.1:0-14379 GCA_032360705.1 Eupentacta quinquesemita
CGGCGTCTGCAACGTGGATGACTGGATGGGCGGTACCATATAGCTATACCTCGGGAGAATATATATTCTTCCTACACACAAAACATTGTACTCTTGATCACCTCATTGAGTCAGCAATAAGTATCAAGAGGCCTACGTAGCAAGGGTTGGGGGGGGGGAGGGAAAGATGCCACATTTCCCCATAAATTCGGAAATCGGGCAAAGAATGGGTGAAAATCCGGCAGAAATAATGCAGAAGTGAAAATATTGCTCGAATTTCCTATTGATTGCGTGAATTTCCATGGACAATTATCATTCTTCATGGACTTTTTGGGGATCGTTCGGAAGAGAGTACGTGGGAATTAATTCATGCTGAAAGCCGACAGCAATCTATCACTACACGACTGGTTGTTATCGGATGTTCCAGAAAGCTTGACTTGCATGAGCTGTTTGTATAGGCTATTCTTTAGGTCCAGTACCGCTATCACTGACTGTGCACTTCTCGGGAGAGTCTTGTGAAAACGAATAAGGCAAAGAATGATGCTCCCCATCATGAGAGTCTGCCAGAAAACCATGTTGTTGATATTTCGAGAAGACCTGTCCATGTGGTCGATGCAATGGCAACAATTTAGAAGCTGGATGTGTAGAAACTGTGCGGGCAAAACACTTCCAGTGACCTAGCTCGCCCATGTGCTGCCCATTGTCAATCGTGCAAGAGGAAATGGATCGGGATTACAGAGACAAGTCTATCAAGAATGCCGAGAGGAGCAAACGAGCCGCCGAGGGTTCACAGCTCGTACGTGTGTATGGTCAGGCAGTTCCGCCGCAGTAGAAGAAGTTCCTACCATGTGGTACTAATAATCACTAGTCGGAACATAGAGAGGTCGGAACATAGAGATGTAACCGTCTGGACAGGCAACAAATTGTTGATTCATTGAGTAAGGGTCTTCCTCCAGAGATTTCTGTTATTGGATGATAGTAATATTAGCAGTATTTTCTAGTCACGGAACAAAATGAAACTGTCAGGTAGTGTAGGAAATTCGAATTCAAGGCCGCTGCCGTACTTGTAGGCACTCAGATATGCACATAGAAAATAGTATTCATTACTTGGTACTTTTTTTTAGAAAGTTTAATGTTCTGTAAAAGATATTCATGTTTCGTATCATTTGTGTGCCGCTGGGGGTGGCGGTGTGAATATCGACAGCCTTGTGCGGCCCCACAACGATGTCCTATAAAGCGAACTTCAAATGGTTGATAAGGGTGGTACTCCTTGCATTTTCGACATTTTCCACGACACAAGGGCCTTGCTTACGGGCGAGTAGCTTGTTGATATGATTTTGTTTTCTCAGATTATGTTAGTGGAGAGTATTATACAATATGAGTCCTTTTACTTGAATAAAATATATCCGTCCTACAAAGTATTTCGCTGAAGTTGGACCCGCTGGGCGAAAGAACATAACGTGGTTGTTGAAGAAAACAAGCACGAGACAAATTGGGCAGGAATTCAGTCTCCTCGTACTCTCAATATTTGTCTAGCCCACGGCCGCTGTTTATCAGGACCCAGTAAGACATTCGAGAATCACTTTTGTTCGATTACGGCCCTATCCGAGTATCTCGTGAGTCCTCTTCGAGAATAAGTGCGACACGTCGACTACGCAATCCATTATCACAACCAGATTGGCTTCGCCTTCGGCGTGCTGATGCCGAGAGCATATAGGTTTGCTTGACTCGTTTGGTTGTACATATGATGTGTATATTGATTCATCACATATTTAAATTGTGATTGGCTTATAGTTATATTACCAGTAATTTATTCCTCATAATGTGGTATATAGGCCTAGTGTCAATTGTGACCAATATAACAGCATACGAAACACGTTGACTAGTGGCGCTCGTGACAATTTTGCAAATTTTCCAACGGGTAACTAACGTCATTGTTATTCATCTCGGGATTTATAAACCGAGTTGATCTATATATATATCTATATATATAGTCCCAGGGTTTCCCTATAATATTTCAAATGCAGAGTACGATTTTATCGTAGTTTATTGTTAAATATGCATACAGCAAATACTCAGGCTACTGGCAGTCACCAGCCTATAACCCACAAACTGACAAAGTGATTATACTAAGCCATAATCATAATGATATCACCGCAATGCAGACAAGACAAAGATTACACACATAATGTTTTTTTTCAGACCCCCAATCCCTGGGCAATCAAATCATCGTTTAATGGAGGTCTGCAGAAATATAATTGGTTTCAGCCAAAAACTGTTACTTGCAGTGATATAATGGCCGGATAACTTGTCTGGAGCTGTAGGCCTACTATAGCTGTGAATTGACTTATTTTGAAGGCATATTGAAGTGGTTTCTAGGTCTATTACTCAGTCAGCACCATGATGTCTGTCGAGTATGAGCCACCATCTAATCCTGAGCTATCCTGTACTTTCAAACTTCAAACTGGTCTCCCCAGTTGGTGACAATCTTGATGTTCCCCTGATACTTCACAGGCACCACATTGACCAGGGGCCATACTATCATCAGTCAAATATGATGCCAAAAAAAAATACCACTTGGCTACTCTAATTCCTCACTTGGCAATGACCGATGGGAATTATCTAGCCCTTGACAAATCTCTACCAAGAGTCATCTACAATCATAGCAATAATAACAATCGTTGTAAAACAGTAATCTCTGTAACTTCAGACCAAAGTACAGGTGGTCAACATCATTTGACAGACCAACTAGTCACGCCTCATCTCCCAATGGGCAACTCTTGCTGTCAACTTTGTCAGATACCAGAACAACTCCATCAAGCCAGACTCGAGAGCTCAAAACTGGAACAGATCACGCCCATTACATTGCCCTGGGAGACAACAGTACTATTTATTCTTTGCTGGCCCTTAGATCTGTAGATTGTAGATATTCTGTCCAAACCTACTGGGCTTTCTCCTGACCCGCTTCTGCCCAACGCTGGCAGCCTCTTGGGGGCCTTGTTGCTGGACATGCTCAATATCTGGGTCACTTGTTTCAACTGGAGTAGCGGGCAGTTCAGTGTCTTCGTCATTCTGGGGCTGCGTGCCCCCTGTCTGGGTCCCCGCATCAATAGCCGGGAGGGGGGTTTGGGCCCATATTGGTTTTTCCGTCCCTCGAAAACGTCGCAATCGTTTATGATGGACAATTCGGTTCTTCTTCCTTGGTCCCAGTTTGATTCTGTAAGTCACATCACTGATACGTTTCAAAACCAGGCATGGCCCTACCCAGGGCTTGGATAACTTCGGTGAAATTCCCTTCTTCCTGGTTGGGTCGTGCAGCCAGACGCAATCTCCCTCCTTATACTGATGGAGATGAGCCTTCCTATCGTAATGGCTCTTCTGCTGTTTACTCGCAACTTTCAAATGTCGCTGGGCAGTCTTGTATACTTTCTGCAGGATCCCCTGCATCTGTTCCACATATTGTGGTAGAGTCACTTCTTCTGTGTCTGGTGGGGGTGGTAGGAGAGCATTTATTGGCAGAGCCACATTTCTACCCAACATTAACTCGGCAGGAGTGAAACCAGTAGACGAATGGACCGAGGAGCGATAGGCCATCATTACATAGGGCAACCACAGGTCCCAATCCTTTTGGTCTGGTGCCACTACTGCCGTCAACATGCCCTCTAAGGTGCGATTGAACCGTTCTACCATTCCATCAGACTGTGGGTGGAAAGCAGTGGTCCTTGTTTTCTCTATGTCCAGTAACTTGCACATCTCTTGAAATAAGGCTGCTTCGAATTGCCTCCCTTGATCGGTATGCAGTTCTCTGGGGATCCCAAATCTGCAGATGAAATGTTGTACCAAGGTTCTTGCCACTGTTATGGCCTCTTGATCTGGCATGGCGAATGCTTCAGTCCATTTGGTAAAATAGTCTGCCACTACGAGAATATACTTGTTTTGGTGATGTGTTAGAGGCAGGGGTCCCAGTATATCCATAGCACATCGCTGCATTGGGTAACCCACTACATACGATCTCATAGCGGAGCGAGGTTTATTTCGTTTTCTTCCCAGCGGAGCAAGTTGGACACTGCTCACAGTACTTCTCGGTGTCGCCTCTGTACCCACTCCAGTAATATCTGGGTCTCAGCCGTTCCAATGTTCTTTTCACCCCCAGGTGTCC
Source organism: Eupentacta quinquesemita (assembly GCA_032360705.1). Taxonomy (NCBI): domain Eukaryota; kingdom Metazoa; phylum Echinodermata; class Holothuroidea; order Dendrochirotida; family Sclerodactylidae; genus Eupentacta; species Eupentacta quinquesemita. Next base: position 4,139 of record JAUOBX010010462.1, read on the forward strand.
AGCAAGTTTATGGTCATGAGATAACTTCAGTATATCAGGCCGCATTGCTCCAGGCACTACTAGTTGATACCAAGGCTCCTCCTCAGTTGCTTCAAATTTGCGATGAAGAACCCTGTCCCTCAGCACCAGCTCTTCCCACCTAAGCCCAGTAGTTACGGGTGGCCCCACTCTCAGCTGCAACTAATTCCCAAGAGGGCTTGGCCTGGTTAGTTTCTTTCCAGTCTAGGATGGGTCGAATGTCTGGGTCTTCCTCCTGCATCTCCCTCAACTCAGCCATACTCCAGGTTTTAAACCAGCTTTCCTTCTGTTTCGGGGGGGGGGGGTGGCACCCTTCGTCAATGGCATGCATGTTGCTGAATGGGTTGCGTGTTCACCCAGATGGTCGTGTCGCCCATCTCTTCCAGTACCATCATCATAGTCCTTTTCCTCTTGACGATCACAGTAGCGGCATGGAACGCAAGGGCGACGAGACAGAGTATCAGCATTTTGATGGAGTCTTCCTGCTCTATGTTCAATCTTCATATCGTAATTGCTTAGGAGCTCAATCCACCTGGCTGTCTGTCCCTCTGGATTTTTGAAATTCAGCAGCCATCGGAGGGCCCCATGGTCTGTCCGTACCAGAAATTCTTGGCCATACAGATAGTGGTGGAACTGTTTCACAGCACATACAACGGCCAGCAGCTCCTTCCTAGTAACGCAGTACCTCCTTTCCGCTTTACTCAGTGTCCGACTGTAGTAGGAGATGACCTTCTCTTCCCCTTCTTGTTCTTGGGAGAGGACTGCTCCCAGACCAAAAAGACTGGCATCCGTGTCGATGATGAACCTGCCGCTTGACCTCGGATAGGACAACACCGGTGACTCTATAAGCGACTGCTTTAGTTTCTCGAAAGCTTGGTGGCTTTCTTCGTCCCAGGTGAACCGTCGACCTTTCTCTGTTAGCCTGTGGAGTGGTTTCGCAATTCTCGCGAACCCTTCGATGAAACGCCGGTAATAGGCGCAGAGGCCTACGAAGCTTCGCACTTCTGTCAAGTTCTGAGGTATAGGCCAGTCTCTGATTGCTTCTACCTTCTTCGGGTCCGTCCGGATACCATTTTGAGTGACCAGATGACCCAGATATTCCACTTCTGACCTGAAGAGATGACACTTTTTGGGTGACAGTTTCAGCCCAGCGTCCCGGAATCGACTCAACACAGCTCTGAGCCTCCGCATATGGGTATCAGGTGCGTGAACGATGACGTCATCCAGGTAAATCAGGCAGGTGTGCCACTGTAGACCTCGAAAAAGACATTCCATCAACCGCTCAAATGTGGCTGGAGCATTGCACAACCCAAACGGCATAACGTTGAAATGGTATAATCCGTCGTCCGTCACGAACGCCGTTTTGTCTTTATCTTGGGGTGCCATACCAATCTGCCAATAACCACTGGCTAAATCGAGAGTTGAAAACCACCTTGAGCCGCCCAGCAGATCTAGTGATTCATCTATCTTCGGAAGAGGATACGAGTCCTTCACTGTCGCTTCATTAAGGCGGCGGTAATCAACGCAAAATCTTGTCGACCCATCTTTCTTGGTTACTAAGACGATTGGTGATGCCCATGGGCTATTAGATGCTTCTGTGGTTCCGTTCTTTAACATGTCAGCAATGAGATCCTGCACTTCCTGCTTTCTCTGCAAGGGCACCCGCCTCGGAGCCTGTTTTATTGGAGGTCGGCTGCCAGTATTTATGGTATGTCGGACTATGGTTGTTTTGCCAATGTCCCCTGGTTCTTTACTGAAGACATCAGCATTTTCCAGCAACATCTCCGTTACCTGGGATCGCTGTGTTTCATCTAGTTCCCCGGTGCTCTTCTCATACAAAACCAGTAAGTGGGGTGGTATTTTCTCCGTCGTTCCTTCCTGGAATGATTGTAACCCACTATCATCTGGGGTGATGCATGTTTCTGCAATGGGTTCACAGCTGGCTATGATTGTGTTTTGGTGTATAGTGAGTGGGTCTGCAGACAGGTTGACAACGCGAACCGGGATACTGGAGGAGTTTAACGGAACTACTGCACGAGCCACCAGCACATCCCTCGTACGACTGAATTGTTGGTTAGGCTCGATAAGCCCGAATGCTCCCTCAACTCCTTCAAGTTTCCCAGTCACTATCGATTCGCTGTGGGCAGGCACCACAGTAGTCTGTGCGGATCGTACTCGAGAAGGGACCGACGTGGTTCTGTCTGCCCCTCCACAGTACCTTATTTCTTCTCCGTCGATGATCAACGTCTCCCGGGGGATATCTAAAACACAATGAAATTGTGTCAGGAAGTCCAACCCAAGAATACATTCAGGTTCAATATCGGCAACCCAGATTTGGTACCATATCTCCTTGGAGGCAACTTTCATCGGCACCCTTGCAGTAGCCAGCACAGGAGTGGTGTCCCCATTAGCCAGCGTCAGGTTTCCTTCGATGCTGTCCAATAATGGTGTCGATGCCGCTGATAAGCTATTAAACTTCTCTGTTTTCAGAATGGTGACATTTGCTCCAGTGTCGACCAGAGCAAGCATGGGCTGGTCACAGATCTGCACCATGAGATAGATCCCTGCACCACCCTTAGTTACCCCTTTTCGAACGGATACCTTCATAGGCCTTGGGTTACTTTCTGTTGCCAACCTCTGGCCTACGAACTTGGCACTGTCTCTTTTAGCTGAGTGGATTCAACTGTGGGTTCATTCTCCATAGCTGACTTAGGGCAATCTCTCTGGTAGTGGCCCAGCTCCCGACAGTTATAGCATTGTACTTTGCTGAGGTCCAGCGGCCCTTGGGCTCCCGGACGGCGTGGTCGTCTCCATTGGGGTTGTTTGGTCAGTTTGGTCTGCAATTCTCTTATCTCCTTGGTGAGCTCGAGAATGGTTTCCCTCAGATCATGTTCCCCAATTCCATTGGTTTTAGTCTCCGATGGAGCGGCCTCCTCTTGTCGTTGAACGACCCTTGCCTGCATTCGCTTCCCCAGTAGACCGCCTGCTCGTTGCCGTTCCGCTGTATGAAATGCTTCAATTTCAAGTGCCGCCGTTATTGCGTGGTCCAGGGTAGCTGGGTGAGCTTGGTAAACCCCTAATCTCAGGTTTGGGTCCTCTAGAGAGTCCACGAAGTGGTCCTTTGCCAAGGCTCCTAGCACATCATGCGAGGCCATGGGGTATGCTTGTCTGGTCAATCGCTTGATGGCCTGTCCCAGCTCTGGCAATGTCTCCTCCTTCTGACGACGTCTATTCTTCAGTTGAATTCTGAAGATTTCATGTTGATTATCCGGGCAGAACCGTGTCTTCAAGGCACCAACCAGGGCGTGGTAATTTCGCCTCGCACCATCACCCAAATCTGCCAGGACGCCCTGTGCCTCGCCCCGAAGATTCGCAGCGAGGAACATGGCTCTCCGATAGTCGTCCCACTCGTTCAGTTCGGCGATCAGCTCAAACTGTGTCAAGTAATTCTCCCATGATGTCGTCCCATCGTACATGGCTGGTTTTGCATCCATCCTTGGCCTTTGGCGGGGTATGCCCATTGGATAATGCTGCGGGCCAGGTGGTGGAGGGAATCTCCCGTTGCCTTCTTGCGGGTTCCTCGGTGGCAAAGGTCTCCCAGCGAGGAACTCGTATTGGAAGGCATGTGGGGTCTGCCTTCCGCAGTCGTCTACCTCGTGTCGCACCCCACCTGCTGCCGCTCCTGGGCCCTCTCTCCTGCCTAAGGGTGGTGACCCAGCTGGTTCATCGTCCATAGAGGCGTATCTTTCCTCCCCTGGTTTGAGCGTTCCGTCTTGTCTCCCTTCAGCCATGTTGCCTTCGTCTCAAGGTTCACCTATCCCGCCGCTGCCACCAATTTGTAACGGGACCGGGGTGTGCTGCGTAATGGTGACGAGGCAACTGCTGAACCAGAGTGTCGCTGGACGTGACACTCCACAGATAACACAGAGACGACGGATATAGGTGCTGCAAAGTTCTATTCTACTTATTTACAATATATACAAGGTTCTTATTCTTAGGTGTTATAAACGTGCTACTACATAGCAAGGGTCCTAGGGTAGACTGCAAGAGTCAGACAAGCTCTGCCTCTAGCTCTCTCTGTCTAGCTCTGGCTCTAGCTCAGCCCAGCTCTGTTCTGATTTTCCCTACTGCTGACAAGGCCTTATATAGAATATCGTTCCCATTGGGTACTGTGCAACCCTCCATTGGGTACCACAGTGCCATTGGGTACGCACAGTGCTATTGGGTACTGTACAACCCTCCATTGGGTATCACAGGGCTACCACTGTACTGTACAGCATCACTGCTGGGTACCACACACCCTCCCACTGGGTATCACAGTGCCATTGGGTACGCACAGTGCTATTGGGTACTGTACAGCCCTCCATTGGGTACCACAGGGCTACTACTGTACTGTACAGCATCACTGCTGGATACCACACACCCTCCCACTGGGTATCACATTGCCCTTGGGTACGCACAGTGCCCTTGGGTACTGCACAACCTCCATTGGGTATCACAGGGCTACTACTGTACTGTACAGCATCACTGATGGATACCACACACCCTCCCACTGGGTATCACAGTGCACAGCTCAGAAACTATAAATAGAGTGAGTAACCCATATCCACTGTGACAGTCAAGAATGTCACCTAGCCTTAGCCTAGTTCCTCCACACTACAATGTCTTTCCAATACATTCTAGAGGCCTGACGGATTGACTGAGCGACTCGGTTACTATGAGCAATTTGCTGCGCAATCAATCCTGGAAATCTATGGTTAATACATCTGCGTTGCTTTGCGCACGGTCAAAAACTTTGTTTACGCATACTTGTGTTATCTTCCTGGTACACACTGCCCCTCAGTAATCCAGACTATTGAACCTTACTAGCTCAACTCGATGTTTGCTGAATGTTGTCATTGTTGTAAATTGTTAATTTGTAACCAGCATGATATATCAGGCCCAATAGTACAGCACTCTAACCTGCCCTAAGAGTATTCATCGTGTAGGCCTGTGTGGGTGTGTCGCTATGATGCGAAAGTCCAATATGTCATTCTCCCCAGTATAACCACTTCAGTAAACACTTCAACGTTGATTCTTTCGGTTTTCTATTCGCTCCCCTAATCTTTGAACCTTTTATCCCCAGGACGAAATTATATAGACATGCGATATATATGTATATTCGAATTTAAACAATCATTGGGCAACAATGTTTCAAGTACAAGGTTGCCACATTAAGATTAATAAATAATTGCGAAAGATGTATGCATCATAGATATGCAATAGAGAGGGCAGCAGCATTGTCGCTGACACCACCTACTGTCATACCCATCTATGATTTCCATGAAACATGGTGTGTACGGAACTTTTATTAAACAGGATTAGGGCTCAGATCGTTATTGGGATAACCCCAAAGTTCGTGGCGGCGGCGAAGACAACGGCTGCACACTGGACACCATAACAATTAATATCACCCATCGTGTTGCGAGAACAATATGCACACGACATTGTGTCCAGTCGTAACTTCATGTTCAGCAACACTAAAAAAAATCAAATTATTGATTGCTTGGCTGTATCTGCTATGTTTGCCAGCTGCGGCAAGACCATTTAGCAGTGACATCACGTAGTATTTGTGATCGGTTATTCGTTCAGGTACCATTTTATTGTCATGAGGTTCCAGTGCAACATGTAGGCCTGAAGGACTGGCAGACGTATCTGACCTCTGATTGTTGAAGAAGGAACATCGTTCAGTGTAGTCACATGGAATGTACGAAATATAATAATAATTCATATGTTTATATAGTGCTTTACATAACGAATATGTAGTACACGAATACACGAGGTCCTACCACATAATACAAAACAAAACAAGAATCCGGAACTGGAATAATCAGTGAAAAGGTATGTCTTCATTTGAAGTTGTTGAGATCACCCCTGGCACCAGATGGTGGGCAAGTGGTAAGCTGTTCCACAAACGCGGCGCACACACATGGAAATCCCCATTTCCATAGTACTTGGTGTTACGAGTTGGTTGGTAAATCGTTAGTGCATGAGATGATGTAATCATTCAATGAAATAATTCAAAGATAGGCGAATCAGTATCATTATTCAATCTATTCATGTTGTATTAAAGTTATTAAAGTAGGTATGTAGATCATTTTCGTCGGGTGGTGGGATGGGGCAGAGAACCGTTGCGGCTATGCAGTGTATTATGTTTAGAAGAACGGGAAGTGTAATTTTTAGGTTTTAGGAGTTGTGGGTCATAGAGTTTGCAGTGGGTTGAAACATCTAAACATCTTCTGAATATGTAACAATCCTTTGAAACCTGTCCCTCAAAATGTTTTTCCAAAGAAATTATTTGACGAAGGGGGGAGGGGTGGTCAACACAGATTTACCTTTTTCAGTTTTCGGGTACCGATATGTCAGTCTATATTTCTGATTTAGGATCCTAAATACATCATGGGGCCACTTCGAAATTGTTCATATTAACAAATAACAATGTATATATTATTATCTGTATGCCTGAAAAGTGTAATTCGATATTTCTTTAAAAAGGTATATGAATAAACAGTTGATGTATAATATTCATGCCTTTTCACATATTTTATGATCTTGGGAACATTATAATGCTCCTCATCATGTTTACATATCATTCTAACAATTTGCAATCACAAAGAGTAACCAAATGGCATGTCACCATTAAATGGTTGATCGGAAGTATAATAACATAGCATCTGGAGAAAACTTGAAAGCGGAAAAGCGCACTGATTCCTTGACTTGATACCTGTTTAAAAGACAAAACGTGGCCGAAATGTTGATTTCTTACAATTTTTCTTCTTTTCAATAACCTCAGGATTCCCCTTCACCTGAACCACAAATTAAATGGTTGATTCGCTCTTCATGGATAATATACCTCGCAAGTCAAGTCCAGTTAAAATGTTTACGAGTTACGAACAGTGATTAGTCAACCCCAGGACATGACTACTTTATCTGATCTTGGCCGTATTATAGTTCAACCACGGCAACTGCGTATGAAGCTGAAGGACGAGGCTTATCACGACTAACCTAAAAAGCCCCAAGTATATACCAAGTCCACTGCCCCACAGCAGAGCCTGGATGTCACGACCTCGCCGATTGCAACGGTGAGTACAGCCACGCCCGAGAATACGCAGGAGTGCAGGAATTGTACCCAGAACTGTTGCCAATCTTTGCTGGTACTGGCAACTTCCCCCATAGTGCTGGAGGAATCGAAACGGGGTTCGAGTCCAACAATGCGCTAACATTTTATATTAATATAATGCATGAATCTAGCGAACTGATCTTTCATGTTTGAAAGTCAACAGGACGAGCGATGGTGGTAGTTCCAGTGGTAAGTCATTCCATAGTTGTAAGGCTGGATTGATGAATGCCATGTCAGCAAATCAAGATCGGGTTGGTATCCGAACCAGCCGCATGCAGGACAATGTAATATGGTCATCCATTTTGCACCGATCGGGTGCACACGAATTGAGCTAATCCAATCAATTCTATAGAGTGATCGATTAAACCAATGGTGTTGATTCAATCACAATACAAACTGATGAAATGATAAAATCCCTACAACTGGGTGCTTGAACTGATACAATTTAAATTGTTCAATTTGACATGGCATGGATCATGTAACCAAGTAGGAACTAAGTTCACTAATTGTAGTTTGAATAACGGTTTACGAACAGTGACTGAATGCTTGTGATATAATGTATGATGGTGCGATGTTGTCAAAGGTCACACATGAACATACCACGCAAACAGTGGACAGTTTTTCAAAACTCGCCCGAGGGAAATATTACCTGAACAGATTTTGACAAATGTATTTTCCACACACCTAGAGGACAGTATCAGTATCTTGTATATATAACTTGGGTGGAGTTATGGCAGTTTGAAAATTTTCCATGAACAATAGGTCTGTATAGAGATAATTTTGCCAGCTAGCCAAGACTGTTGTAAGCATGTGCATTGGTAACCATGAACCTAACTGTCTGGTTTACCCAGCAATGCTCTAGATTGATTTATCTATTCGAATGTGTAATTTCCTGCATATCGCGATGCACGGTGGATAGTTGTATGGTATAGCCCAGCTTTGTAGAAACCTCAGGATGTGATGAATCAAGCCCGGGGCTAGTAATTTGCCCTAAGGAGGCCGGCTGCAGGTGAATGCAGATATGTGCCATCTAGGTATGGCTTCCCATAAGATGACGAATAATAAATGCTATACACTTTTTTACCTGGCTCTCAGTTTTAATGGTTAGTCAACATGAATTACTGCATCCATAGTAACATAGAAGAGATAATGTGATTTGCATCTGATGTAGCTCATCACTTGATAGCTGACTAAGTCAGTCTGGAAACATTCTTTTTCGTTCTCGCTAACAAAAACTCTGGACGGAGGAGAACATTGCGCTTCCTATTAAGGAAAATTCTAACTAAACCCCTCGTTACAAAACAAGAGCCCAAGAGCACTATGGTTCCTCGCGATAATCTTTGGAACCAAAAACTTAGACAGCCCATAACTCTGCACACAAAGGTCAATCGGGGTCAAATCATGGCTCGTTTTGATCGGAGGGTGACATTGACATTGGCATTGATGCGGGTCGAATAATGGATCGCAATGGCGCACCTCCCAACTTTGGCCGACCTTGGATTCTCATATAACGGGCAAAAAATGTATTATTTGGCAGTTTTCTGTCCAGAAGTGACCTCATATGACCTCTGATGATATGGCGCTTTTGTATGGAAATGTTACTCTCGATGTGATGCAACCAGTCCTGAAACATTAGAGGATGACTGCAAGTTATGTTGTGCGTAGCGAGTTCTGTGGTGTAACGAGCTCTGAGGCCTGATTTTTATGAGGTCGTCCCTGAGTAGACCAAGCGTTTGGACTTCTTCAAATTATGACCCCTAGTGACCTTAGTGACCTCTGATCCCAAACATGGGAAATCATGTTATGATTAAACGTATAGGCTTCATCTATCCAAATCAAAGTGGAAAATAATACTCTTCCAAATCTGTCTAAGAAATGATCACGAACATATTTTGAATATTTGGTTATGCAGCTGCTTCCAAATCTGACCGCTGCTGACCTTAGTGACCTCTGACCCCAAACATCGAAATTCATGTTATGAAATTTGACAATAATACTTCCCCCAAGTCTGTCTAAGAAATGATTACCAACATAAGGTTATACAGCTGCTTAGGATCAACCATTTCTTGTATGATGACTCTCTTATTGTTTTCCATGTTGAGAGTTAACAAGTGTCAAACTTGATCGGGTTTTTGGATAGACTATGTCACTGTTGCTATGCGTTTGAAAAAAGAAAGCAACGAGGATTAGTTATTCTTTTATCACCTTGGAGGTCACTGAAAGTGCTTCCTTTGGAAACGACCAAATTTTACACCACAATGTTACATACCAAGAACGCAAAAATGCGTAGTGATTCCTTGCCTCGTTTGTAGAACTTCTTTAACACAAAAAGATTTTCAACATTACAATTACGATCATTGTACTCATTGTATGACAAACCAACTTACCAAGTAGTCTGTGCACCTTTTCGTTTACTAGTTAACTTGTTCACAATGTTCTTAGACCTTGCTCTCTGGTGACCCAAGTATACCTTGGACCAAGCTCCGCCTAGGAACTAAAAACCATGCATCATCCCAACGGCTGATATCTACCCTCATGGCACCCCACTAAAATATCTCTGGCAACGCCACTAGCTGGATGTATCATGGTTTCGCCATATGTAGGCCTACACCCACATCGCCGTTTGTTTTTTCAAAAGTAATTAACTGACTAAAAATAAAAATATATTATTACCATTATAGCTGCATAGCAGTAGGCTACTTAGGTATTATTCACTAGTTGGGAGAAAGCTCTAGTGAATGTTGTGGACTCGCACCCAATAGGTTCCATACTTGCATGGTTGGTTTGGCATGGCTACTTTGCAATGATGACTAGCATGTGCTACGACCTCGTCCAGCCTTCAGGAAAGTCGATAAATGGCGCTGACAGTAACACTACACTTCCGCTGGATGGATACGTCACTTAGCGGTAGTGGGAGCAAGATAGGGTGGCTTACACCCCCTCACCCCTGCCTTGACATCATTTGAGTACTATTTGGCGAGTTATCGCTGGTGTTCAACCCCAATCAGCACAGGCGCGAGGTTCCTCTCCATTGAGCAGAAGATGGCTTTCTAACCCCGTAGTC
>JAUOBX010010573.1:0-14379 GCA_032360705.1 Eupentacta quinquesemita
TGCTGATGACCATTACCTTTGTTTTCCCAATACCCCGGAAACAGAAATCTCTTTCGTCAACGGTCGTTTCCCAGTGGTCAGCTAGTTGAACATCGACGTGATATCTATTTTAGATTGAGACACTGCGAATCTGGTTATTTTTAACCAATCGATAACTCATAATTCGTTAAATTCCCGCAGGCGTGATTCCAATCCGACTATACTCTCTCTATGGCTGACTACATCCCCCCTCCGCCAATCTGCTTCTTTTGACATCCTTGGTATGGAAATCGCCTGTAATTAATCGTGGAAATCAAACTCATTGCCTCGGACGCTTCCGGAAAGTTTGAACTTTTATTCTGTGTTGGAAATATAGGCTTCTACTTGACAGATCACATATTCGCTCCTTGATAGAGTATGGTTGCCATATGTGGAGTGTTGCTTCGCCTTCTGTCCTCAGTGCCCTCGATCGTATTCAGAAAAATGTCATGCGCCTCATTTGCGATGAAGATCTTAAGGAAGTTGTTCCTCGTCCCAAATTTCCCTGCTGTCCTGCGTAGGCTTGAATGACCAGGACTGGTCTAGCGTAACCCCAAGGTACGTAACCCCAAGGTACAGGAACTGTGTGCCAGGGTGCGGGAAGGTCGAAATTGTGTAATAAGATGTGCCATTTGAAAAGTTATCAATGACCAGGTAGAATGACTGAAAAGCGCTTTCTGGGATTTGATACCACATATGAGGGCGATATGAAAGAAAACTAATTCATTTCATTAAACCTTTTTGTAGAACGCGAAAACAGAACACTAACAATGTGATTGAATCGTGTCCTTTTGCTATGGGATCCGGCAGTTGTATCTAGGATTGTTCGAATTGACCTCGCCTATACATCGCAGCCAATTCAACGAATTACTTATCACATCTCACCAGTCTGCCAGTCATTTGAAAAAGAAACGGCAAAGCTCTTCGTACCTTGATGCACTTTAGTTCTGTTTTCTTGGAGTTCGGCTCTCGCAGTAAACATCTTTTCGTGAACCTTGAAAAGCGTCATCCGAGTCATTCAATGAAAGCAGTAATTCAGGGCTGTGTTTTCATAGGGAAGTTGGAGAGAGCGTGCCGTCAACTCCCTTGAGACAAAACCGAGATCGATTTACAAGCCTAGTTCCGATCAAAAGAAAATACGACGAACGAAATAAGGGCGCGGAACGCTGCCATGCAAATTAAAAACATGATCCGCGTTGCCGCATTCGGTTCAATTGACGTGAGTAGAGTTCTCGGCATTAGTGGTGATTTCCAGTATGGGTGCGCATATGGATTGCTCGAGTGTTTCCGCACGTAAACAAACGGTCTTTCCCTGCATTGGCAACAGGTTAGGCTAACTTGACAAGCGCAATTATGGAAGTATTGACAGCTGGAAGCTGCTGGCAAATACCATAATTATGCTGTAGGCCTTGGATGAACTGGATCAATTGAATAGACTGACAAAATTATTTCGTTCGAACAACCTCCAGTCTCTTATATCTACCGTCTTGATTTGTAAAATGTTCAATCAGGTGATGATTCCACTGATTAGTTACTGATGTGTTTAATAAGATGGTATAAAATGACATTCACCATTCAACCTCTACCGAGTATTATTCGTATTCGTATATACTTTGACCATTAACGACATCATGCATTCGGCAAATGATCTCAACCATGAACCTTATCAATAATAATAATAAATTAGTATTTGTAGAGCGTTCAAATCGTGATCACTTCAAGAGGCGCTTTGGGAGAGATGACTCTTGAGAATCCACTTGGAGGCATCGAGAAAATGCTCGTCCACCACAGCTGTTAAGTCGAAACTGAGGTTCTACCAAACGGTTAGCGTTCTCAGAACCTCACATGTTGGCCGTCTCTACAAGTTGTGTGCGTAGCACTTCAAACCATGAACCTATGGTGGGTTAATATGTCCCCGCGACACGTGAATAGTGTTCGGGGCTGTCGCTGCCGTCTCTGTCTCCGTCACCGCCGCCGTCTCCGTCACCGCCGCCGTCTCCGTCACCGCCGCCGCCCGCCTCCGCCGCCGGGGAGATTAGGCAAAAACTATCGAACACTCTGTCCGATTGATTCGGTACACATGTCCGCTGTAGTATACTCCCGTTTTGGTCCGGAAGTTGGCGTTGTAGCACGACTGATGGCCTCCATTTTGCCGATTCCAAGCGGAATATTAGGTTTGTCCGATTTGTCCCGAAAAACATAACCGTAGGTCAAATTTGCGTAGCCTAATTTATGCGATTCCCTAACTCCGTTGCATTTGAACAAAATGAGGTGGATGAGACCTAGTCCATCCTGAACTACATGTAGGTCATTTCGAGGTAACCAGTGGTCAAATCTGCGTATTACCTGCGATTCGTTGAATTTGAGTAGGATATGTTGGATGTGGACTATAGTTGGTCCTGAACAATATGAAAGTCATGTCAAGGTCATCGGAGATCGAAGTGGTATGTTCATGCAATCTTTCTAACCATTAGGGGTCAATGATCACAATTGATGGGGGGATATACACGCGGGCGGTTTATCCGGCCGTACATGTCCAGACAGTCCAGTTGAAACGAGATTGCATCCATGCCCAATAAAGATCAGTATACAGTGTAGTCTCCTGATAATATATCGCATCTATATAGCGGTCTTTTCAGTCAGTGTCTGTTCCAAGGCGTCCCATAGCATAGTAGGAGCCTATGCTACCCCTCATCATTATCCTGACTATTAGTGACTATCAGTGACAACCCCGTACTATGTAGTGAGTAACTAGTTAAATCCGACACACACGTACCATATGTCACTCGATCGTGCCCCCGGGGAACATTCCGATATGGCTGCAGCAAACGGCGCACGCTTCTGTTTACGAGTCACCTTACAATGTCCCCAATGAACACCTGGGTGGCTCGAGGCAATGGAGATAAAGTACCTTGCCCAACGGAACACTGGAAAAGACAACCAGCCATATGCGGGGATCGAACTCGCCATCTTTGATCATCAGTCTCGAACACTACTGACTGAATTATTCCGGTCTCTGAACAGCTGAACCTGACCTGCCGTCTGTGTGTTGTCACATCATAGATCAGCAAAATGCATTCAGCTAACTAACCCTGCTAACCCAGCCCTCATATTGCAGTTACGCGACAGAGACCACGTCGTTTTGTTCTTCCTCCTGACACAGTCAATGTATTTGGCATCATTGTTGCGGATGCATATCTTCGACCCAAGCAGATGGATTTAGTGTGCAGTATAGCCGTCACAAATTTCCTCTTGCTTCTAGTCCTTCTTTTAGATGAATTGTTGGTTGGTCAGGCGACGTTTACACTAGGATACACTGACTTCATCGATTGTCAATCTTCCAATAGCTTATACGACGGTATACCTGTTCAGTCATCCGTAACAACAGGCAGCATGAGAATGAAAATGTTAATGCGATGATTCGACGAAGGTTGACTATTTTGCTCCCATATGCCATGTTCCTCTGTTGTATCATCAACAAATCAAGAAAAAACCACAAAAATGGTCAACGACACTCGGTTTGTTCGCGGTTGTTTTGATGGAACTCTATAAATTACTGCTGCAAGCCACGTATCGGTACTGCACGTTCCTGCAGTTATTATATCCCCACCTCGGGGATATAATGGGTTTACCTTCGCCGTATCCGCCGCGTCCGCGTCCGCCGCGTCCGCCGGAAGATTTTCGCGTCAGCGCAATAACTCTCTAACGCTCTGTCCGATTGATTCCAAACTTGGTACCCATGTTCAACCCATAGAAATCTTGGATGGGTTCGAAAGAAGGCGTTGCTGCATGACTGCTGCCCTCTATTTTGCCGATTCTATGCGAAAATATCAAGTTTGTCGAAACTTGGTCGATATGGACTACATTTGGTCCCGAAGAACATGGCAGTAATTTCAAGGTCACCAGAGGTCATATTTACGTAATTTTCGCAACTTGGTTGGATTCACACGAAACTTGGTGGATGTGGACTTCCTATGGTTCTGAAAAACATGGTGGTCATTTCGAAGTCATCGGAGGACAAATTTGCGTAATTTAGGCTGTTTTCCTAACTTTGTTAGATTTGAACGAGACTCGATAAAAAATGGCCTTTAATTCACTTGGTTCCAGGAAACATGAAGGTCATTTTAAGGTCGCCAAATGTCAAATTTGCATAATTGTTCTCTCACTGATTGCTCAAATGTGGGGATATTACATGTTGGCGGTTTACCCGCCGGCGGTTGTCTAGTTCAATGGTGAGGTGGGGAGGGGTAGTTATACAACCAGTAGAAAACAGTGGCTACGACTATTGACTGGCCATATAACCCAGAATTGACTCTTCAGCGGAAGCGCTGTTAGAATGGCAGGTTCGTACGACTCATATATATAACATGGGCACCCCTGCCACTCGTGACACATCACCAACTACAAACATTGCATGCTACATTGGTGACAGTGACCGGTATGCCAAACTAGTCTTCATTCGTCATCAAAAAAGAACTTTACTGATGTTTGGACGTACAGTAGTTGTATAGTGAGATAGCGCCATCGCCAGTAAAAACGCTGAAAAATGCAATTTGAGTCCCTTTGTGAGAATTATAATGAGGTAAACTTTTGCAGGAATGTTCTCATACAGTACTTTCATCTGTTGAAATAAGCCAGCTACACAGGGGAGCAGCGGAATTTCAATTAAAAAAATGTAATCCTAAGTGTTGACATGTATGGCAAATCGTCCGCCATTTTCGTTTGGTGAAGCAAAATGTGCAGGCTATTTTCATGGAAGGAAGTGGTTTCCATAAGAGAGGGATATAGGGAACATTTTAACAACAGTTACACAACTCGAAAACTAAAGGGATTTTCGGCCTATGGTCCACCGCCTACTTGGGCTCTTAATTTATATATATAACTATATCCCCGGGACGCGTTACGCATCTGTGGATATTATGGGTTTGGGGGTGTAGCCGTCGCCGTCTCCGGTAACATTGGGCGTTAGCGCAATAACTCTCTGACACTTTATCCGATTGATCCGAAACTTGGTATGCCTGTCCACCCTAGTAAAATCTCGGATGGGTTCGAACGTGGACGTTGCAGCACGACTGCTGCCCTCTATCTCGCACGTTTTAAGCAAAAAAAAATCAAGTTTGTCCAATTTACACGAAACTCGGTGGGTGGGTACTACAGTTAGTCCCGAAAAATGGAACGACAATTTCGAGATCATCTAAGGTCAAATGTGCGTTATTTATGCGATTTCCCTAACTTCGTCGGATTTTAATGAAACTTGGTAGATGTGGACTACCGTTGATCCCGAGAAACATGAGTGTCATTTCAAGGTCACTGGAGGTCAAATGTGCGTAATTCATGCGACTTCTTTAACTTTGACGGATTGGAATGAAACTTGATGGATGTGGACTACTGATGATCCCGAGAAACATGTCTGTCATTTTGAGGTCACCTGAGGTCAAATGTGCGTGATTTATGCAATTCTCCTCTCTCTCTCTCTTATCCAGTTTTAATCCGGTTTGATCCCCTCACAGGGGGTGGCCGGATTCACCTCACTCTAGCAGCAACTGCACTTGTTGCCATCAAGTAAGGAATTTGTCAAATTGGAACAAAACTTTGTGGATGTGGACTATAGGCCTATATAGTTGATCCCAAACAACATGTTGGTCATTTATTGGCCATCTGAGGTGAAAACGACATGAATCACTGGAGGTCAGTGTTCATAAATAAAGCGGGGATATACACGTGGGCGGTTTACCCGCCTGCACATGTCTAGTTCACTCTACTATCGATGGTGCGTATTTTCACAATGTGGTCAGAGAATTCAAAAAGTGAAAAGAACGAAAGGTATGAATTTCCTTGATGTAATAATTGGGCGATAATTCGTATTTGTGCGACCACTCCATATTTGCTCCTTCTGGATGGATAAATGCACTGAAGAATAGATCAATTCACGGCTGATTTGAATGTGAATGAAATGAATACGTCAGCCATTTCCCACATGCATGCAGTATTACAATCCCTACCCAGCCAATTATCCACATTAACTGTGCTAACTGGGTGGGGCAGCATTACCTGTTGGACTGTTCCATATTCATTTGTAGTAAGGCGTGTCTTATCGTCTGTTGTTGGCGTATCTAGGACGTATGGTGGTGTCTGCTCGGAATACACCCGCCGGCAGGCCCTGAATAGGAAGGCAACAATCCCGGCGAACAGTCCTGCCGAGATTAGCAGGATAATCATCACAGCTGATACCATGGCCAAGATGAGGGGACTATGTTGGATCAACTGAAATAACAAAAGGAACAAATAACTGTTAGATGACACACGTGTAGGTCTATATACCGTACATTGGTAATTTTACACCAGTAGGGAGCAGTGTTCAGGATTCCATGAGAGACGAACGTATTATAGTAGTAATCTACATTTGCCGGAGTATCGTCATTTGCCGACAAGTAGTGGTAGAGACCTGAACGTAACCTTGAACTAGTTCCACGTGAAATTAATTACCGCCGATACACGATAGTCATGAGAAAGGTCACATACAAGGTACTGTCAAAGATAATTACATCTACTGCTTACATAGGGCATTCCAAGGACTTTTCGATGACACATCCAATGACGTGTTTGGTTACTATATGTTGTATTTTGTATTTCCAGGGCCTTCAGGTAAAACAGTGTTCCACTCACTGAAGAAGCTACCCTGTTCAGAGATAAAATAAGTAAATAAATACACTCCACATATAACAACTTGATCACATTACAGACACCCTCTGGTACCATCTCAGTGAGTACGCTGTCGTCATTTAGATGTTAATTAAGGCGCAGACTCGGTTTCATATGAAGTCTGAATAAAACGAGGCAATTGATAATATATTAACAATATTATTTATGATGAATATGATGTTTGTAATAATTGTAATGATTCTAATAATCATGATAAACTAATAATAATATCAATTATAATGAACATAATAGTTTCAATAATGATAATAATAGTTATAATTATTTCAATAATAATAATGATAATGATAATAATAAATATGAAAATAATAATGATGAAAATAATAATAATAATAATGATTATAATATTAATAATATTTTTGATAATAATGAAGATAATGATATTAACGATAGTGGCGGCAATGGTGGCGGTGATGACGATGATGGTGATGGTGGTGGTGGTGGTGATGATGATGATGATACGACGACAACGTTGATGGAGCTTATTGCACGATGGCACATCGCAAAAGCTAGCATGTTATCTGCGGTGTTTGCACTCACACATGTGATCATCAATCTAGAATCGAAGATTGTTCGGATAGAGAAAGGCTTCACCTAAATCATCAGGACGAAAACTTATATCATACTGGCTCAAAATACAATTCAAGTAGAGTTCGATTGGTCGTACACATCACCTAGCCCGTGTATTAGTATAATACCGAGCCTGGCGGTAGCCAATTTGCGAATATGGGCTACCCTGTAGTCTACCACCTGTACCATATTTCAATCGATGCTTTATCTGCAGTTCTGCCGATTATCGCGGTAACTTGTTATCAGATAAAGATGAGTGACTGCAGCTTTGGAAATCCTCAAGGAATGCATCATTGCTTAAGATTTGATACATCAGCCTCTCCTAAATCCTGAAATCTCCAAACCGCGATTTTGAGAAATCGCGGTTCAGAGATTTCTATCTGCACAGGCCTATTCGTCACTACGCGAAAGAGAGGATGACATTGTGGACGACCTGCTACGTTATTCGGTTAACAAACTAACTGTGTTTTTTGTGTGGTACTGGTAGGTAATACATGACAATACATAGGCAGATAGGTATTCATAACGTTCCATGTCCATGAGTATAGATGTATCTGATCTGTACAATGTGTTCGTTCGTCAACCTTCCAGTCGAGAACTGCAAGAGCGCCACCCAGAAGCGTTCACATTGATTACCGTGACTTACACCAATCCTTCAATGGAGTCCATGGCGACTGGAGCGCGATTAGGGGCGTACGAATACAAAGAAACACAACCGGAAACAACAACCCACCTTCGCCATGGAAACACCGGCTCAGAAGCTATATATGTCAAATGCACGAAACAGGGAATGACAGCAAACCAAAATTCGGGTCATGTGTAGGCTATGTATATTCTGAAAAGTAATCGTCAGGGCGCTATAGTAAACCAATGCATTCAAATTTTGTCCGGTAAACACAGTAAAATTGTCAATAGTAACCTGAGTTTGAAATTCATCAGAATTTCTACTCTTGATTTATAGCAATCTGACTCATTCAGAGGGACTGCACTTATAGGCAGCATGTCTGAGAGTAACATGATTCAAACGTTTAACTTACAGCCTATTTGAGACATGACCGTACCATAGGGTCTATTCATTATTATGAAAGCCAAACCTTTGTCAATTGGAAGGCAATTTATTTTTCGTGACTCTTCATGCGATATACCCACCCTGCCAAGTATCAAATGAATGCAGCACGACAAATATATACCTTACGAAAGGTCAGGTGCGCCGTGCGTGACAAACACATTATTGAAGACCGAGGAATATATTCATTATCCATACCCACGAAACTAAGGATGATACATTTAACGATATGCAGTCAGCAATCAATTGATTTTGAAAGCATTCTGGCATTTTCTACCATAATTTGCAAACATTCATTTTGAATTATTTTCAGTATTGTCGACTGATTGAACACAACATTGCACAAACGTATATTGCATCAAATTCAATTTGTTTCTTTTTATCCTCCCTGAAACTCTACTATCCGCCAGAGCACATCGCATCACGTGTAGGCTATATAGCCTACTGATATTCCAGTCAGCGATTCACGAGTCGCGTCGCTTCGATCGCTGGTGGTGTGGAACCACCGAGCAATTATAGGCCTAATGGTTTCAAATTACGTATTTTTAAGTCGCTCGGATCGCTTGCCTCGCATCGGTTGCGTTGTGGAAGCCGCCTAATTGATGCATGAGAGAATTTGTGATTTTTTTTTCAAACTCAGTCCTCCAAGTAGCATCCTACGAGGAATCTGTGATGCATCAGGCGAGTATCTTGTACAGTCTGATATTCCCCGAGCGTCATGAGACAGAACACAACAATAAAGCATGAATTGAAGCCCCCAAAGCGAAGGTGGGCCTATTTCCGTAGGCCCCCAAGTTGCATTCTGCGAGAATTCCGTGATGCTGGTGCGAATATCACGTACCGTCTGATAATATCCGGATTCCCCAGGCGTCGTGGGACAGGAAACAGAAAAAAGCATGAATTAAAGGCCCCAAAGCAAAGGTATGCCTAATCATAAATTCGTTGAGCAGCTGTTTTGAGAGTCCCAAGACAACGCTTCTAAGGTTTTAACAACCAATGTGGCAAGCTTGCGGAGGTGCAGTTATCTGTCTTGGAGGGAGACTGATTACCCTTGATAGTCCATATATTTTTGTAATCTCATTGCATTTTAACGAACCGCGCAAGCGATCACTCTGGGTGGACGTAGTGATATGTGCAGAATAGTAAACCTCGCACAGACACGCAAGGGTGTCTAATACAAATAGTCCTACTCTTGTGTGCCAGAAACATAGGAATGCAGTAATACCTTATGCGAGCGGCGAGCGCGCATGGTTGAAAAAAAAACAATACCGTATGGCATCACGGTCATCGCCACATTTGTCTCGTACTTTTGCCTTCCCTGTTGTATAGTAGGTCTGATTCAAGAACTATTGAGGATGAGCGTGACCCTTGACTTCGAAAATCGAATGAATGTTTTTCAGATGAGGAGGAAAACATATTGACCTATATAGATATAGTGTTAAAACCACGGGCGTCCAAGGGTATAGATATAGTGTTGAAACCACGGGCTTCCACGGGAAAATGTTACATTTGTGCAGTACATAGGCCCAGAATTAGTGTATATCTGAGGCAGTGTTTATGAGCGTTAGTCATGACTCTCTGCATGGCTGTAGCGTGAATATATATATTTTCTTTACTTTTGTGTTTAAATAAGTCTGTCGAATATGCATGAGTGTCATGAGCGGAGTAAAATCGCTGTATATTACATAGGCAGGGATAGGGAGATTACTTTCCACCCACTTCGTCCCTCAAGTGAGGCATGAAGGCCTAATGCATAATGGATTAGGAAGAACACTCGTGTGAATAAATCACAATTGAGCAATTGGACGCTATCGAAGTGTATTGCGAATCATTTAGCAATTTTCCAAGACTGCCAGTTCTCTAAATATAAAGAGACACACGTGGATGGTAGCAAATACACAAGGGTAATACTGATAGGCACATGAAAAATACTTAGGGGTTTACCTAGGAAAGTCAAAGCAACTTTTCGAAGTAATCTGACCAACATATCATTCACTTGTGATAGCTATTATCTCCAACCTAATTGCAAAAAATTATAGTTACGTAACGTTATAAGTACGGATTACTAAAAAATGAGGCAGCATACTTGCCCACTGAAATATTTTTGTGATATGTGTGATGAGTCATGCAGCAAAATGTGACAAATGTACGGGATTTTCCGATTGGCTACTCCTACTATAAAGCATTATGATATAAACGGAAAGTGTGGATTAGGGTTAGTATAGCCAACCAGTCTTTAGACAATGCGCATATTGATATCCTCAGTCGATCCAAGGATGTAGACGTGGATTGTGGTTTGCAAACTGATCCAGCTGGCTAAAAGAGCTCTACGAAAATCCCACACTTGTGAATATATCTTGAAACACCCACCCTTTTAAGGCATTAATGACCAACTTCAGCTGAAAGAGGAGTATTCGTCGTAAACGAACATATAGGTACATGGTGTAATTAGCTATGAATCTTGGGTGTATTCGTTTGTGTACATTTTATGTACACATGTCTATTCACAATGTGTTGCACCCGCCATACATATGTACATGATGACACTGGATGGGCTATGCGCAGTTCGTTTATACGCAACTATTTCAACGCGAACATCTCTACACTGGATTATTTGTTCAACTATAATCTATCTCTTCATATCAGCATATATTTTGCGACTGATTTCCGAAAATTAGAGGGGGTCAGTAATTTTCGAAAATCAAATCCAACAATATTCAGTGGTTTTCCCATCCATTGCTTAACTATACTTAACTATTTTTCAACTTGAATTTTACCCGTCTTGTCGTTGACCAATAATAGTTTTTTTGTTGCAAATATGACTATACTAGAATAACATCATGATCCGATTAGTTTAGAATGGAAGAGCACTACTTTTCTTATACCATATTACTATATACTCTGCGGACTTAGACGTATAGGTTGGTATGAAAATCCTACTTGCCGGAGAATACGATTATCCGTTTCAGGCCTTGGATGATCACAGAGCTATGGTAATTGCGCAATACAGAGAGTATCCCAGCATGTAATACCAAATGGTGTCACTGTTGTACATCTCAGTTCACTGATAGTTTTGTTTGGTGAGATAGAGCCGGTAGTTACTTTTGTAAGGAAATCAAAGAAAAGATTCGAAGTATGCACCATAAACCAAAACAATGAATTGCGTAAGAAATTGTCTAGGTCATACATCTACGACTTCACACATTATTGGGCAAAAACAGTATTATAACCAAACTCTGAATGTCAATGACTCTGCAACAAAACACCTAGTCTAGACGGGAAAAGGGGTCACCGTGCACCCCCCGAAAATCTACTTCTAATTGGCACTACTAGGGTAAAAATGTTGCGTAGAAAACGATTAGTTATGTTAACATTTCGACAAAATGTCCCACGTGACATTTTATGCACATTAGTGCCGCCATTACCAGAAAATCTCAACTTCACTGTCACTCGGCCTGCGATGCAGATATCCCGACAAAAACAGTCTCTTTACCGATGTTTTGAGGGTCAAAGAATACAATGAAACCATTTCCCAAGTGAACACATGTGTAATTTCTCACTCGTGGGCATGTCCTACCACAATCGCGCACGCGGAGCGCTGATCGCCGAGAGCGAATCATCGGTAGACTAAAGTACGAACGCGAATAACTGAATTGAATTGATGACAACCTACTATCGTTCCGAGGTTGCCAGTGATCACATGTGTATTTAGGTTCGTGGGCATGCCCTCTCACAACTGCGCAGGCCTACAAATAATGACTACGCTAACAGGTGTCACTGGTGGTTACTGCTGTACAATTACGTGCTGGAAATACTTTCTATCTTTCCATAGTTTAAATGAAAAAGACAGTGACTTGGTATAATTTTCGTAACAATTATGATTTCCTACAAGTTCTAGTAGTAGACGTATAGACCTTCCAATTGGTGCCAGTTTAGAGAAAATCTGTTACATTACCCTCATATAGTCTTTAGGATGCAACACGCATTGGAGCGTCGGTTTCCGTGACAGAATGGGGCCACGTGAGAGGCTACATGAAAGTAACATGAGCCGTTATACGCCAATAGAATAATATCTTATCGCCAATTATTATTCCCGTGATTCTATTATTCCCGAAAAACAACCCTCGGGCGAAGATAACATCAACGAATAGTGTGAAGAACCTATAAATATTCCATCCTCTTCAGCCACTGCGATGAAATCAGCTTCCAGATTGTATATGTATATATTTTGTCAGACAGCTGATAGTTTCTTGATACAAGCACGGAGCACCCCAATATCCGCACTGTCATGAACAGTGCGGTACTAGTAGATTGTTGATAGGAGGACCCGATAGTGCAAAGAACTGGCTATAAAACAATATATAATGAATGAACAAGTGAGACGTCTGAACAATATTCCTTTAATAATAATCTTGGGAGTTTGAGCAATTTGCACGTGAAATTACACCCGAAAAAGACTGTCAAATAGACACCGTGAGAGAAGTGGAGAGAGAAACATAGCGCCAACTGATATATGTTAAGACGAAAACTAATATATGCGCAAGAAGATATATAATGGTAATATACTACTAGAATGTGCAATACTGCTAAAACAAGGTCAGCAGAAACAGAAAAGCGGGAAAGAGAAATAACAAAGCCAATGGATTTATTGGCCAACATATAAGTATATGTTGATGTTGATGTTGATATGAGAGTACCCGAATCAGGCACTGTGCCTGGGCTGATTGTCTTTAGGAGGACAGGCTGTCGCCCAAGCAGCAAGTCATCCCTCTCCCCATCACCACCCGTGTCCAGCGGAAAGACAATGTCAATACGGCCGGATGTTGATATATATACATTCTCTCACAAAGGGACTACAGCTACACATGTATTTTTGCCATATCCACTGTGCTGTTCCGATGATCATTGTCTGAAGAATTTGCCAAGCAAACCCGTGCTGCGGTAATCTAGGTATGTCATAGTCAGGCTGATAGTTGGGTATAACAGCACATTCGCCATAGCAATTCATATGTTGTAATACTTGTCCCGTCCAAGTGGGAACAAAGCAATGCCAACAACACAGGGCGAGATTGTTTCCGTGATAGAGCTGCCAATGATCCGAACTGGATGCATCTTGATGTCACTCATTGACAACTAATCAACGAAGCGCATAGCATAATGGAAAGTTGCCTCGCTCTATCTCAACTGCAGTGGGTGACCTACGGAACTGGTATGGGTTATGTTATCACCACTCCTCACTCTCCGCCATATGGTACAGTTTAGCACAACGTCGTATTCGTTAGCAGACCATCTACATGATCAACAGAAACACCTGATATGATATGAAAATGCATACAGCGCATCCATCAGTTATTATGTCTCATATACCCATTTGGCTAGCAAAAATCGGAACAATGTTTGCAAAACTGCATCAAGGTTATATTATTTGACTCTATTATTAATAGTCAGCGATAATCATGTTCGCAACCCCACCTCCTTCGGCATTTAGATCTTGGCAATTAATCATTTCATGGGAATAGCACAATAGAAAGTGTAGTGTTCCACTTTCTCTGTTTCAACTGCAGTTGGTGACATACGGCTACTGGAACATTTGACCTCATCCAACACCCTTTTCCAGTTTTGTCTTGTGAAGACGAGCAAAACAGTTAATTGCACCACCATACACTATGACACTCATCTATCTACCAGACCGCCATCTCCTTCCTTCCCACGAATCATCATTATCCTCATCCATAAATGTATGAATGCCCATGACAAATCATGTGGCTCTTATCCAGAAATTGACCCCCAAACTGCAAAGGAAGTAGGTAAACTAATTCACTCTGTACACATTTCCTGGATTATTATCACTACTGTTGTCGAACATATAATTCGAACGAACACAATTTCACAAGGACTGTTCCAGTACGGTATACTGTCTCGTCAATGTAGTATAATAATAATAATAATAATAATAATAATAATAATAATAATAATAATAATAATAATAATAATAATAATAATAA
>JAUOBX010010684.1:0-14377 GCA_032360705.1 Eupentacta quinquesemita
AGATTGTATCCGACGAAACCCACACCGAATTCAAAAGCCTGTGTATATATGCTTACGACAGTCAATTATTTCAAAAGGATCAAAGCCCGCAACCAGCGATAGTGTTTTGATGGCCGATTAATCAAGAACTAGCTCACGATGGGACTCGTGAAATATAGTACAATCAGCCCATAATTATGATAATAATGTGATATTGATAATAATGATGATTTGTAGTACCGGTACTCACACCAAAAACGTACATGCTGCTGAAACTACATCAGTATTGCCCCACATCGGATTATCAAGTACATAATACGCTTCGAATAATTCGCAATCGTCTGAAACAGTACGACTGGATAAAAGTAACCACTACAGATATACCGCCAAGTAGTGATAAACTATATTTGACTTACACAATCAAGGTTCAATCATTCCAGCGTCTGTGAAAATGTATTAACACAATGAAAAACAAGCAACGAGAAGCATCAGTGGCGTGATGACGTGTTCTTATCACAGTTCATCGGCTCCGCGCTGTTATTACGAGCCCACAGGCACATGTGCACTCTTAGGGCTGATATATGAAATATAAACAGGCGAATTCGATATGGTGTATTGAGTGTCTGAACATGCTAATAAACTTGATTTCCCGACATTCCGTAAGAACTGGATACCATAAGTCTGATGAGCAGAAAAGTGGAATGCAATAGGTAATAGTATCCGAAATAGTCAATATCATTATCAATAGGTGCCTTATAGAATCGGATCTAACTGACATGCCAGGTGCTCTCATAGAATACCTAAAAAACATTAGCAACTTGTGTTGAGCAAAAAACTTTTTTGTAATTTCTCATTATAACAGGAATGATCATTCTGTATCTTGCTGGAACTAAAATATCTGAATGAAGACTCATCTTCAATTTATGACTGAGAATACGAGACGATTATATACATCGGCCCACGAGGCTTCATCTGTTTGTAGAATGTCAACCTCTACATGAATTATCTATAATTTTGGAACTTGAAATATTCATCCAATGTTTTACATGTTATTATCGGAGGCCGCGTTGGCCTGAGTGACTATGGCATCGACGAGTTGACGAAGATGTGGCATAACATTGTACCAGAGACACGCATTGAATTGAGCGGGTTAACTAAGTTGCTAATGAACAGGGTTATAAAATATGAACCTCACTGATGTGTGATTCATGTTAGGCGCTATATGGAAATTGATATTTTGAAATAAATATAACAGATCCGTACCTCACTCTTTTGATCACATAAATTTTTACAGAATCAACTAATACAGAATTTCATATGAAAAAATATCAAGGTTATTTACGCAATTTCGCTATAACCAGAAGATATTCACTGTTTCCCCCTACGACCCTAAATCATCGTGTCCGCACTGCACCCCTACTTTATGTGATCTGTGCAAGAATGATAATATACACGACGATGTAAACTTCAGACCAATATTGTACAATATTGGTTGTATTCAATTTCCTATACACAGCCCAGGCGGTCAAAATCGATCACATCTCAGCGGAGGCTACTCCCGCCAGGTGGGTGGAATATAAATATTGCCAATAAAATATGCGACGTCGTTCCAATGACGACAACAGCGGGAAAATCGGAGGTAATCGTAGAGGCAGTTCGCAGAAGGTTACTGTTTTATATATAGCTATAGGTAGTTCATTCTTATTCTTATTATTGCATTATTATTTAGGGTCCCTGTGTTGCCTGCCTGCTTGCATGCGTTGCTATTCCCATGACAATAACAGGCTATACGCTGTGTGGTGCGTGGTTTAGGAGCATACTAATGTTTTGTATAATATATTGTAACAAGATTTTTCTTTGACTGGATGCTTAAGCACATAGAAAAAACATTAAATAATGTGGTACAAATACAGGTTTGTCAGAAGTTCGTCAATCGATTAATTCCCCAACCGTTTCCACCTCTCTCTGGTGTCCCGTATGGCTCTATCATGGGACCTCTAGCCCTAATCCTGTATATGAGTCCCTTGTGTGACGTCATTAACGTTCACCAAAGTGTTTACCATGATATGTATGCAGACGACAACCAACTGTATGTTACCCTCAAGTACAACGAGCCCAGAGAGAGCCTAACTCAGCTGACTAGTATTGTTGACATCAAGGAATGGTCTAAAGTGAATACCCTCAAGCCTAATGAATCCAAAACTGAGGTTCTGCATGCCGTGTAACATCCAAATTTCGTCGATCGGATCCCATTCCTGGCATTTCCATAGCTGGTGATGTGATACCTTCTTCCTAATCTTTTAGAGACCTGGGTTTTCTTTTCGACCAGCAGCTAAGTCTACAGACCATATGGGAAACACATGTCGCTTTGCTGCCTTTCTGGATTATGCAAGACTGGTAAACTCCAAAGGCTTCTTGACAATACTACCACCGATCGCCTCGTTCATGCATTTATCACCTCCCACTTGGATTACTGCAACAGCCTCTACAGGTTCAAAGGATACAGAACTGTGCTGTACGTCTTATTTATCGCGCGAAGAAATCTGATCACATCCCACCAGTCCTTCGCTCTCTCCATTGGCTACCCATATCTCAGCGCTTACAGTTCAAGGTCTGATGCTCACCTTTAAAGCGAAGATTAGGTTTACGAGGACGCCACCAACTTGCCGGTGGCTGCATTCTCATCGATGCTACGAAGGGTGGCGTGCAACACATCGTTAAAAAGTTCTCTAATGCATGACATCAGCCAGCTCTACGCTGAAGACAACACCTCCAACAACGAGCGAAAAATTAATGTAATGTCAATTAACTTATCTGACAGTGCAATCTCTTGGAAGGTGATCAATGATGGAGCCAATACTGCACACGTGGAAATGTGTGTCGCCCTTGACAACCTTTACCAAAATGTGTGGAACGGGATTACAAGAAATACAAATATCTAACATGGTGCAATGGACTGTTGACGTCACTATTCTACCTCTTTGCTGCTAGAATAGTTGGTCAGCGTTAAAGGTCGACAGGTTGAACTATCCCAGTCGCATGCTTCCGAGAAAATGATCGGGAATAAGCTTCCCGTTTCCTCAATTCAACTGTCTCCATCTCTGTTCCTAAACACATATCGCTAACTTTGAAGAAGAGATATTCTACCAGAAAGAACAATATCACAAGGACGTTTACAACAAAGCGTCCGAGGTGTCCCCAAAGAATAGTCGTTTTTAGCGTTAGGCTCTCTGTTTTTGATCATTTAATATAGGTCAGTGGTCAGTGGCCAAAGCATTGCTATCGGGTCAACTTCTGTCCAATTTGTGTAATTGTGATGAGATCAAGGTACAAAAAGACAGAAGCTCTTTATACACGAAAAGCTTCTCTCTTCACACATTGCTATCGATAGGATTCCAATGATCGATGACAATCTTTAATAACATATTCTCCTGTCACTAATAGTAATTTCATGTGCCATTTGCTCTTAATATCTAATGAA
The DNA here is from genome assembly GCA_032360705.1 of Eupentacta quinquesemita. NCBI lineage: Eukaryota > Metazoa > Echinodermata > Holothuroidea > Dendrochirotida > Sclerodactylidae > Eupentacta > Eupentacta quinquesemita. Next base: position 3,461 of record JAUOBX010010684.1, read on the forward strand.
TGAAAACAGCGTCATCCAATTTGGATAATAAAATTATATCAAGATTGAACCATTCCATTAATTCAAAATATGAATTGTAATGATGTTGTTCACTCTCGGTCAAATAACGGGTTGAGATCTGTCCAACTTCTGGATATGTAATGGAATTAAGCTCTTTATACCCAAAATGTTCATTGTTATTTGCTCTTCCAATTCTGGAAAAGCTCTATAAAATAATCCTCGGTATCACATGAGTCTTCGAATAATAATGATGGAAACATTAGCCTTCGCCCGAAATTTTGCTTCAGTCGGTAAATATAAAGAAAGACTGACATCGAGTACCATGCATTGGCCTTGGATTTGAACAAATCCACGCGAAATTTATAAGCGTTTTACCGCGGAGGTTGGAGAGAATTCGAGATCCCTATTTACTGTTATGGTAATAATTGAACTCTCCTTTCAATCGCCTTCTGACGATTTGCATTTCCTGTGTGGAAATTGTGACATTGTCAAAAGGTCTCAGGGTATCGGCGAAAGAACAAACCGTAGGCATACATGATTGCGTTCCACACATGCGAATTATTCGGCAGGATTATTATAAAACACAGGTTCAACGCATCCGTTTCAGTGTCACTCATCAATATTATGAACATGCTATGGATAACTAGACTTTATTATTTATATATGTGTAACCAAATTCACTTTTAATTTATTCATCGGTATATTCTCAACCTTCTAAACCTAGAAGATGAATACCGATTCTTGCGAGTGCATGATATGTTGCAAAAACACAGACAAACACGTTTACTATAATTACTCTGAAGACTCTGGGAAATAGCATATATTAATGGTATAACATAATATAACAGTAGGTAATCAGAATTACGGACAGTTACCTCCTAAATCTCAAGAAATTCAGCATATTCCATTGCGCAAATTACCCATTTATGGAACATTATTCAGGTGTCAAATGAAACCACTGTCTTCAGAAGACAGGTTCCACTAATATGACAACGAATTGTACCTATAGAATGAGACAAACCTAATATAACAGTACGAATACAATAGTCGCACGATTTCCGAGTTGTTTTCACTATGTTTGCTATGTAAATTGTTCAATGTGAAATATCTCATGACAGAAGTCACATAATACACAATCTGACCAACACGTTTTATTTGTTTTCACTATAATGTCGACTTTCATTTTATTAAATATCCTTGATCAGTTCATTTGCAATGAATGCTACAGAGAGGCACTGGAAGCTAGTGCTCGGTTGATGTCGAGGAAATTATGTGAATAAACCTAACTTGACGCACCCATTCAAATAACGACCAGTGAATCCCAGAAACTACCACTTTTCCAGATCATGGAGGAGCGAACAATTTGAAGTCTAACTACAATAACTGCATACAGCTGACCAACGAGGCTCATTTCTACTCAGTGAACCGACCCCCTCTGTGAATATGCCTACTGCACTACAGCATATGGCTGCCAAACCTCCCCCATTGTAACCGCAAGTACAGCTACCTCAGGAAAATCGTCCAGTGGTGAATCCGAGGCTGCTGCATGCTCATCGTTACTGATACCGATTAGCAACTCTTCTGCTCATTTGTGGCTATGATGGGCTAATACTTGTGTCAACAGTTATTGTCAATATAAAATCACAGTTATTAATATATTGACCAATATGATATATTACAATAAACTAAGCAGGAAATTCTCCCTTTAGAAGTGATACCACATTTCGGCATTGAGAACTATGAATCTAGTTTTACATTCTCCACGATGTCCACTTTACTTAAGCTGAACCTGCAGTAGTCCGTCATTAAGCATATCATCTCAATTCAGTCAGACAACCTATCGTTGAGACCATGAGATGTACAGTCTACAGTCTACAGCCAAGGGAATGATGACGGTCGCTGGATTATTGCAGAACAAACAATCTGCAGATCCTACAGAGACGGTTAAGCTCGACCTTGCTGAGTTTGTAATTGTCACAATTGATTTGATGTACTTCAATCAATAATATTTTATAATATCTTATCTAAAACCAATCTACTCCCAATCTACTCCCACGCTACTTTGAGGACAGAAACATCATGTGGCCGGCAACACACGAATCATGCGTAGACGTTCTGCTCAAGGACTAATAGCAAACAAGGAAACCGAATAAGAAAATAAGAATCCCAATAATAATTAGAGGTTAATCAAAAGTCGAGGGCTGTTTATCTATTAGGCTCAAGTAAAACACGCATCTATGAGGAGTGGATGATCCTATGGGAACCCTAATGCCTAATGTACCGATTAACAGTCAGTGCCATGATCACTCTGCTACCGATGCCAGACAACATAGTAAAATGAACGTTTAAATCATCTCCAGAAATGCATCTGCACTGATGAGAGGTCCTGTTCACAAACTTGGTTTCATCGCAGGATAGACCACAATCAGCTGACTCTAACATACTAACTGACGGTAAATTACGAAATTATTATCAGGTATGAATGGAAAATGTTCATACAATCGTTGTAAGTGTGGAGTATAGATAGTTTTCTGTGAGCGTTCCATCAGTCTATATGGAATTTCGATATCAAATCTCCTGACCCCATGTTCATAACTGACCCCTCCTTATGGCATAGGCCAAGTTCAGTTACCGCAGTAACTGGGCCTATGAATGGATCCGATATATTCTCTGCTAATGAAATTTAAACCATATCCCAATGATTCGATGTTACTATCCATCGGTATCCCACATCAACTTCCATTCTATGAAACATACGGCAACACATACAAATCATCATCCCCTCATTGTGAGCAATCAGGATAAAGTAACTTGTTCAATGGTACAACCGGCAACCTCTGGATTACCACAATAAAACAGTGACTCAGTAGCAGATAGTTGATCCCTGTATTTCAATCATTATTGATACGCTCCAAGCATCACTCACCAAAGGAATGTCTCGTTGCTTTGAATTTGTTTGACCTTGTATGCTACTTGTTCTGAGAAGAGTCGTTATTACGAGAGGACTCCTGACCAACTAACCGGAGGCACACCAACCATGCTGCCTAACGCTGCCTAACGCTGCCTCCATAGGATGTCAACCGAAGAAGAAACAGAGAAACACCCAGCTATGTAAGTGTCCACAAAGCCCTGTGTACATCATACTATACGGAATGGGTTCCGTCAAGCGAAGCCTATATCAACTACCCTTTATCTGCTCAAGTTGTTTCGTTGTTTTATTTTAGTGTAGAATGAACGACGGGCTAGCTTATTTTCATGTTCTTGCTCCTGCAGCGCTTGTGAGCAGAATAATTGTCTGGATACAAGCGCTTTATAAGTTCATACTGATAGTATCATTTATTATTAGTCCGAATACGTTGGGAAATGCAATGATGATCATTAGAACTGTGTAGTATAACTCCTATATGTAGGCCTACAAGAATGGATCATTGTTTCCGCAGTTCGAGGAATACATTGAAGATGGTGCAATTTATTTATGATCATCACCATATGATTATTTGAGAAGTGACGATAGTGGGGTTCACATCTTTCTGCTGCCGTCGTCATAAATTTTAGTGATCTAGTTACGATTTTCATATTATATTATATCTGTATATACTATATATATAAGTAGAAGTAGATATAAGTCCATACTTGTACAACATACGATTGTCAATTGGCCTATCCTGCCCAAAGTAGTTCTCGGAATCGAACGATTTATATGTTTGCAGACGCTAACGATGCATTCATAGGCATTCAGATATTGATAACCAAGCCGCCATAATGATTCCTCAGCTTGGTTGCATTATGTGTTCTTTATTGGTCTTTTCAATACAATAACTAGATTGATTCATTAGTCACGTGTGAATAGATATAATACGATGAATATTTAAACACCACCATCAGACATATTCTTGTACTCCCTCTAAAAAGTACACGGATTTAGGACATATCATGTTTTCTAATTTTGTTGGAGACTCGATTCCAAAACGATACGATTTTTTTTTCAGCACAGTTAACATATATAGTTAACAGTCATATTGGGTAGAAATTTGCTTCCCATATAGCTGGCCATTTTACCTACCGGTATGTATCATCGTGTTTACAGAGATAGACCATCTGTCACAATTTCTTCAAATGTTACCTGGTTAACATAATTATAGAGTTCGCACTCTTCGTGTCGTGCTTTCGAAGAAATTTTACTCTGTACTATCAAATGATTTCCGATCTTATGTCAAAACAAACGGGATTGTCCAGTTATTGCTGTGAAACAATTTGTGAAGCGTGGTGGTCGGAGGTCGTTGAGTGTCGAGATCGTGATACTGGTGTTCTGAGTTCGAGTCCACTCCGGTAAGATTACCAATTGTTGCTGGACTAGAGGCATGTGTACACTGTCAACATGTCGCGCAACTAGTATCCACTGACAGTACACTGCTCTTACAGGTATAGCGATATATTATGCTCATTATCATATCTAGAGTTACCCATAGTGCTGACAGACAGACAACTCTATACACCATATCAAATTATCCTGTTCAAATGTCATATATCAGCCTTATGAGTGTTAATGTGCCTATGGGATCGTATCCACGGCGCGAAGCCGATGAACTGTAATTGAAATCAGGCTCCCACCCAAACGATGCTTCTGGTTGCTTGTTTTCCATCGTGTAAAGTTTCACAGACATAGAGGATATTGAACCTTGATTGTGTAAGTCAAATATAGTGTATCGCCCCGTGGCGGTATATATGTAATAGTTACTATCATCCAGACATTCTGTTTTCAGACATTAGTGAATGATTAAAAGTGAAGCCCATCGTGTACATTTGATAATTCATTGTGGCGCAATAATAATAATGGGGTTCTAGCATGTACGTTTTTGAAACTCGTCATAACCATCATCATTTTTTTCTTCATCGAACACATAATTATGAGTCGTTTTAACTATATTTCAGGATAACTATCGAATGCCATACATGTGTTACATTGGATTTTTTAACACAAGCGCTGGTTATGGGCTCTTTGATCCTTAGTTGAACGAATTGCGTATCGTATTCGTATAGCCTGAACATATACTTTCATATGTTGTAGGTTCATTCTGATGGACTCTCCTGTCTTGTCTTGTCTTCCTAGAGAAAAAGGTACTGAATACGAACGATTATACTGCACGTGCACTGGTGACATGACTTACGACTTCTTCCCTTTTGAAATATCAGTATGCAATAATGTTCTAAGTTTCTTTTCATCTACAATATGAACAGTTCCCCAATACACCCAACACACTAAATCGAATTCAAAACTTGATAGGGGACGTTCCTACCACGGCAGACCAACGAACTGTGATTAGGATCACGTCATCACCACGGTATATCCTCATGTTTGAGAGCCTTCCAGCGAGAATTCCCTAACCTCATGATTCGGTAAGTCACCATACTTACTGAGAGTAAAGTAATGGTATGGTTTGTATGTTTTATCGCATAATTGCATCAAGTTCCCTGAGGAAAAATATATATATATATGACTATATAATTATATGTCATACCAAATTCATTTTATTTTGCAGCTGGAACATTTTGCAGGGCTTGGATAATCTTTGTCAAAAATAAATGGGACACCCCCGCTCCCCCATTCAATGTTTGTATTTGACAACGCGTTTGTTTGGGCGCAACATTGGAGATAGTGTGGGGGTTTCAGTTCCCCGATTTCCGCATTACGGTTGTGCCACAGGTCTGTAATGTCTCATCATTTTTGTCGGAGATTGTAGGATGATGCCCAATTGACGTAATGTCAATGCATCCGTAAACAGTTTAATATATTTAATTCCGACCTAAATAGCGCCAAGGCAACGCTACTGGGAATTGGAAACGTACATTGTGTTTGTACTGCAAATAGTTGTGGCATCGCTGCGGTTATCTTAGGACTGAATGTCACCATAATCTCACTTGCGGCATCACCCATGGTTCAGCTACAAATAGCATGCTCAGATGCTATAAATAGGTTGTGGTGAGTTCAGATGATTATTTCGACTATATCGCCAGGCAATTATGTGACTATCAGACCATGCACGTATGCCTAAAGTGATAAATGCGACAGAGAAATGAAGGAAACTAATCAGGGAGACGTGACAAGTGAAAACCCGCGAGCATCATACGAATTGAGATATAACTGTCTATGTGGTTCTATGTGGTACATACATTGTTTCCTTCGTGTGTGAGAGGGTTACATTCGATTCCTCCTGACAGTATCAATCAAGTATCAATCAAGCATCGACCTATATTCCAATCGGCCCAACGTCATGACTACAAATGTTATAGCAAATAGAAATTTACCAAAATTGCATATAATCCACAATTCGCTGTGGCTGTTTAGGAAGTAGGTTATTTGCGGTATCTCTGCCAGGTATGTTTCGGTTTCAATGAAGAGAGAACTCAGAGCAAAATGTGCTCATGTATGAGTATTATTTTGAGGTTGAACGCACGGTTTCAAGTTAGACGCTGTACACTTGTCAAATGTTATCCCAGCTGGGAGGAGTGGGGGTGGGGTGGCTATAGCCGGGAGTTGGTGGGGGTTGCGGAAGTTAGCACATTCCCCGATTTAGACGAAATATATATATATATTGGCACAAAGCAAGAACTGTATAACCACAATGCTACGTTGTGATAGGCTGGATCCCGAATGAGATACGAAATGACGAGCACTAGAGTGGCGTAAATAAAACAGCCGATAGTCTTGGTGCAAAGCTTTCGAGCAATACTAGCTCTTCTTCAGTGCAGTTGATCACAGAAGTTATAACTGGAGGAGTATAGCGCTGAAACTTCATAGGAAAAACACATGCATTGGATTTCACACTGCGGTAGTTGGTACTGATCATCCTGATTGACGGTGAACGGTCACCTATTGTTCGATCCTTGCTAATCCGTAATCAGCACCTGAATGACTAGCAGGGCGCTGATTAGTAAGTAAGTGATTTAAATTAGCAGCAGCCCAGTAATCCCCTTGGATGGGCTTACCAGCCCCACTAACTTGATTGACAGGTACGCATTGTGAAGAACTGTCAATTTTGTTATTTCCGGGTTGGCAGGTCGTTTCTAATAGTAGTAATAGTAGTAGTAGTAGTTTTCAGATTCAGTTCCCAGGATTTGTTTGGGCGTTACATTCTTTGTGAGGTTGTAATGGTTAGCCACTGGTTGAGCCAGTTTTCTTGTTTTTATGGCCTAACGGTGCTGAGTCATTCTCATTCTCAGGGTATGTTTGGTTTCCCCGATGTACATAACTCCGCATATGTTACAGTAAATTAGGTAGATCAGGTTTTCAGAGCGACAGTCAATTTTCTGTTTGATGCGGTAGACACTTGATGTCTGGTGACTTTTGAAGGAGCTTGTGTTGTCAACAAGGTGACATGTCTTGCAGCTCTTTTGGCAAGGTTGACTGCTGGAATTGATGGCCAGAACAATAGTCGGTAACCATATGCTGGAATAATCCCCCAACCCCAGATTAGGCAGAAACATTCTGTATTTTCAAGTAGGCCTATTACAGACGAATGGATGAACATTAGTTATACTGTTTGGCCTATATGCTTCAGAATCTTAGAAAATACTCAAATGTTGGCATAACAATTGACAAGAGCTCATTTTGTTTACTGCTGCTTTGTAGAATAACAAATGCCCGCATTCACAATTCCCGAACCTAGGAGGGAGGGAGGCAGTCGTCGATGAGTTTGTTATTCTCTGGTTTACAATTATATCAGGTGAAACGCATTTCGGTTACATGGGCATATCGATTATCAGACAATATTTGCTCCCGTTCATTGGACTACGATTCGATGATACCAAAACCACACAGACGGCACCAATCAACACTGATACAGCGATATACTGAAGACGAGACGAATATCTCTCAACCTTGTATGGTCGCGATTCGGAGAAGACTGATTTTTACACTAGCTCTTCTTCCATCTTACGATTTCATTCATGGTCATAATCCTATGTTCATATATGATGTTATTCAATGATCCCCCCTCGTCACAATTTGATCGAAGTAAGCCTAATTGTGTGGCAAAAATCGATTCAAATACGAACGATATGATTCTATTATTCATCCAAGTGACCTATATGTGGACAATCAATAAAAGGAAACCAGATGCTTAAATCGACCAATCACGTTTCTGATCGAGCTGGCCAAGTAGCAAAATACACTTTGTGTAACTTTTTTCTGGTGAAATGGTAAAATATTCCGTGTGGAGCACTCAGACACTACGTCGTTGCATTGTGGAGTACTCTTGCATATACAGATATGGCACAGCTCCTCGATAAACACAACTGTACATACGATTGAACAAATCTCAGCGTCGAGTTCAATTTCGGACGTGGTACCCGAACTGTTTCCGGGAAAACTTGATTTACTCAAATAACTTGAAGCAGTAAAAAGTGACGCACACCAGCTTGCCCTATCCGTTTTCTATGATGGTTGGCTCACCACCCTACAGCATCTCTCACCTGCCCACACACTGGGTAGGACAATTAGTGGCAATAAACTAACAAGAAAGTGCCTGAACACGCATTACTGTCGATTTGAATCAGCTGAAATACAGCAATACGCATCCTACAGGGGGCGCTCATCGGTAATAGTCGTGAGACATCTCATTCAATTTTATGCAATTGCTATGATTTCAGGAGAACCCACAAGCAATCGCCTCCAGAATTCAACCAGTGCTCAGATTATATCGAGTGTAACTATTAATGGGACCACCATTACACTTCCTCATCCGACGAACGAACAATGAACATTTGGATCTTACCACTCGCTCGGAGTCTGTGATAGTCCAAAGCCGGTAACATCTTTCAACTGACCGACGAGCGAACGCATTGAAACGGAATAGTCTGTAGTAAACTGTGTTACAGCGAAACCAACTGGAACTGAAAACTAGCCTGTAGCAACGGTCATTCTCATCTGTAAGATCGTCAAAAATTATGGTGGAATCTTTCTCGCATGCAAATCGACACAGATGCCGTCTTGCCACTGTGGAGATCTCACAAATCGTTTTTGGGGAGCTGTGTCGTGTCGGGAGTTATTGTTTACATATTATCATTGTCTGTACTTATACACAGTAAATAACGATCTTCAAAAGGTCATAGCAAATAAATATCGATAATCGTTTTTTGGGGAGAACACAAACACTAGGAACGCACCACTTACAACATATATAATGTCGACATCGTGTGTATCAATTTTAACGACGTAGACACGGATGTCCTGACGTTCATCGGTCTCCGTCCTCAGGACGCATCCAGTACAAAGAAGTTACTTTAAAGAATCTATGAGCACTAACCATTCATCATTGCTTTTTTGGAGAACACCCTAGCCCATGACTGGTATCGTTCTCACTTGTTCTCACTTGTAAGAGGAATATTGAAATTGCTCTGAAACCAACTATATTTTCATCTTTCATTCTATTAGTTGTTTTAAGCAGTTGAGCTATTTGCCAGTTTATTTTTGTATTTCCGTAGTTTGTACAGCGCCTAGAGGCTGCCTCGGCGGCATTGGGCGCTATATTAAGCACTTTATATTATTATTATTTATATTCTGGTCAATGTACCCATGTTTTTACCATCACAAGCCGAACTTAGGGCGCCTTTTCAAAATTGTTAGGCTTCGCTAGACCTGTCAATACGCATATTATATATCGTATGTAATGGTTAGCTTTCTGTATATATGATATCAAATCGAAGCAAGGAACGTAATGATGAATATATAAAAATACGTAATAGGAAATCAGGACATACGTGTGTTTGTGAGTGAGTTTGTGTGTGCGTTCGTATCTGTGTACATACGTGACGCTTTCATGACTAGACGCTGCAGAGAGGAAAGTCGAAGGGGAAAAGCCGTAAACCGCAGGTGGTATTCCCCACAAGCCACGAAATATGATCGTAAATTAGTCGTAAACTGCTTGCTCGTGACCAACTTCTCTTGATGACTGACCGCAATGACCATAAAATGCACTCAATCCGTGCCCTCAGGGACAAACCCAGGCCTCAGAACTGGTTACACCACAGAACTCGTTACGCACAACAGAACGTGCAGTCATCCTCTAATGTTGCTTGTAAAAAACGACTACTTGACAGTACCGTCATAAAAGAAGCTCATTCTAATAGGGTTGTTTCTCATAATTAATGCGTCGATGCTATTGTTTTGGGGCCCAGTCAAAGGTCAACTGAGATCACTAGTAGTGTCTAAGTCTGGAATCCTAGTAAACACGATAATTTTAGGATGCGTGGCCTGATAATGTTGACATTTTAGATGTAGCTTTTGAGGAGAGAGGGAGGAGCTCATTGTATTGGTGCAGTCCAGGGTCACGATGAATCATGATCCTTTCAGCTTCCTGGTCTATATTCCTATACCATATCAATAGTTAGGTCGTTAGGATCATATAATGTTCATAATAAGGTTAACTTATCGTTATTTTCCTTAAACAGAGCGCAATGGACACCAGGACGCTACTCCTCATCCCATGTGTGATCAATTGTTCTCTTTCCTCAGAACAAAATTACCAAAACTGAAAACAATGTCTTTCCCCGAACGGTGTTGATAGCATCGCACATTTTTTTATGACCGGTTTAGTGGAAATTGAGTAATCTCTTGTCATTCTACAACGAAATAAACCGAAAAGTCAATGAATTTAGGCCTGAATTGAAGCGACAATAGTGGAATCCAATTTCGCTCGGGAAGTCCCTTATGAAGTGAAATGTTGTCCTTTTTCATCATTGGTAGGCTATAGATATGAAATAAGGCAAACAGTTCCCGGAACTTTATGATCATTCACATAACTCGATAAGAAGAAAGCGCATCTTCTTGGTAGTTTGCTTCCTTGATGTGATGTGTCAACGATTCATAGTTGGGAGGAATCACGAGCTCAGATTTCCCACTGAAGCGGAACATGTTGC
>JAUOBX010010795.1:0-14375 GCA_032360705.1 Eupentacta quinquesemita
TGAATATCTCGAGTTGGGAATGGGCGATTCCACATCGAATTGGTTACACACATAGCGAATGAGGTCCCTCATCATTGTCGCTGGATATATCCGCCATAATGAAGAAAGAGACTGGCATTCGTGAGCCAAAAATCGAAAATTCGGATCGTTGCACTATACGATATCGTTGTAGTGTGACATGGCCTCTAGGCACGTTGGTCCAGAGTCTTCGCTGGGATAGGCGCTTCATAAATGTCATTTATATATCTATCTATATCTATATCTACTGGTGACGGAGTATCGTGAGCAGTGTTATTCCGAGAAACCGCACAGACGATGTCAGGAATCTATCGCGATGAGCGTTTCCCCGCTGGTATTTCCTAGTTTACTGTAACTTTTCTTAATGATAACCTGGGGCAGGCGGAGTTGCCATAGTTGGAATGAACGTTGCCGTTGCATGTTTTTGTGTGATTCTCATAGTTAGTTCATAGAAAGGATGTATTGAAGTCCGATCATCAACACAGCCATCTAGCTGTAATCATATCATCGTTTTATTAGGGAATTTATATGAGAGTATCGGGTCGTTCATGTGAGATCGATGATGACGTCATAACATGAGTTTTTGCCTCCGTGATGACGTAGGTGGTCTGTTTTTAGCGGATTCACTATGAAAATGCTTTTTTCATACTTCTACTGTGAGATAGACAAATGAATAGTCGTGTATCGGTCAAATAATTGAAGGTCACACTAGGTATATATTCCTAAATTAAACATATGCAAATGATGATACTCTCGAATGGTTGTTGACCAATCAGAATGCAGGGAATGAATACAAGTATTCATGAATAAAGATGACAGAAGATGCAGCAATAACAACGTTACCTTCAGCATGTCGGAGTCTTACTCTTTGCTCGACCTTATCTATCTGTTATTTCGATTTTATTTGAGTAGATATATTTCGTATTTTGGTTGCTATCGGTTGAGAGAGTGACCGAATGGTCACTGAGTTATCCCCCAAAATGATCATAATTTCGACTCGGGCTCAAGTTATATTAAGGCAATGGTATCACCAAGCCCAACTCGCTTCCAACACCGATACTGAACGTTCCTGTCTGACAAACGATCAGATACATGAGCCATATTAAACATTCGTCCCATGTAAAATGAACGATAGAGTCAATACAACTGGATAGACTGATGACGCTACAGCTAGATACACTCGCTCGCTCTGTTTATAATATGTTTTTGAGTAGCCATGTCAAAACGAGATTCGAATATGAATTTGTGGAAATAATGGCGGAAGTCAACAATCATCAACATGTCTATATTATGTCGTGTATTTGAGGTTGAGCATTCTGGCATTGTTTTTCAGTACCTTCAAATGCGAACACTCCGGAAACTCAGTATTAACTCATGGTTTATTCATAAATCAGCTGTTTGTTTGTATTCAGTTCATTCGAGAATTATTGTGATTCTAAAACAAATATTCATGAAAAAAATACCATGCACTCGAACTCATTGATGTTGAATTAATCAATGCTCACATGAAGCTTTCTATTCCAGCCCTGGGTCACAGAAGGCATGTTGTTGCTATTACTACTATCTACAAGATATGCACGAGTGATCTGTCCAATTGATCGCAGGTTTATGCGTCCTCAACACTATCAGACAATTGACCATGCTTCCACTACTCCGGATGATAAACTCATGCACAGGGCAGAGGTTCCATTGCTGTTAGTACTCGAAACCCGCTCAAAACAATTCGCTTGGTGAATACAACGAATGTTTATTAATTTTAATTATCCTAATGGGTAATCAGTAGCCTAATGCATGGAACTGTTGAGTTCGACGTGGTTATTGTTCGGATTTTCATTAACTTTACTGAAATGTGTGGAACTGTATCAGTGGAAATTTGTATAGTTGTTATTTGTAGCATGACACGAGCATTTGTCGTAAAAAAGGTTACCTTCGAATAAAAAAACATATTTTTCATGCTAAAATTACGAGTAAGTATAGGTAATCATAGTTATTCATAAGGCAGAAAATTGTTACCTACCGGAAACATATGCATCTAACATAACAACATACAACATTCACCTCAAGTTTCCCAGACTGCAGGTTCAAATTGAACAGGACGTTGTCGGGGCAGCAGGAAACTGTGGAAAACAGTGAGTTCTTGATAATTTTGGCCCAATAATAATTCTGGGGACAACATGAACTCAATAAAGAAATACTAACATCCTAACTAATATAACTTTTAGATATCAATCGGTTTATGTATTGATGTTAATCTAACTTTACCAACATGCAACTTTTGATTATGATGAGCTCTTTGAGAAGAGACGCCGAGAAAATGACGGTATGTGTATTCTTCTTATGCGTTCCACTCGTTCACTTTCGCATACCAACGATTGCAATGGTAATTTTATAACAGTAGTTATCTGTCTCAAGGACCGTGTGTGTTGATTTGATTTGATTCGATTTGACCACAACAGGTTCAGGAGGCCACTGGAGGCTAATCGAGGAGTCCTGGCCGTCTAGTACTCAGATGTTTTCGAGGCAGGGGTGTACACTACCCAATCCCAAACTGCTCTCGGGACCGCCAATTTAGGTCCCCATCCGACGGACGACCAGTGAATCCCAGGATCTAACCACATTCTCAGATCCTAGACAGTGCTGAAGGAGCAGGAGCTTTCTGTTTTTGTATTCATTCTGTTTTTAACCTTCGTTTTTGTATTTTTGAAGTTCAATCAACTTGAAGGTAACACACGAGACTTGTGGTAACTAACCGTTAGTTATATTGACAGCTATAGTTTGGCATCGTGAATTGATTACGAGTACTACAGGTAGATATGTGTAATTTTTCGGCAGAAATCCCAGGCTATTTGAGAGATATCCGAAACAACGAAACAAATTAAACAGCTTGGATGACACATTACACATTTTGCAATGGCGGTGGTTACTAATGTGAGTGGAAGTTCGCATATCCATCTGGTCATTATTTATATTATACTGTAACTGAATCCGTGCTAAATTAGTAGTGATCATTGATTCAGACAAGCCAGGCCCTTTATAATCTACTAGAATACGAAACAACTAATCGAAATCCGCTGAATGCATATTGAGTTTTGGCTTGAATGTCCTTTTCTTATACATGATACTAAAGCTATACCATCACCTTTCACATTCCTCGTAATCAGTGAATCATCGATATCCTCTGTTGGGATGGACACAGGTAGGATGCAACCGTCGAAACTGTCAAGAAATTATTGAACATACAGATTAATGGATGCGTCAAATCTCATACAATTTATTTGCTCGTCGATATTTCCTTGCTGTCGGTGTATTTTAGGGGTGAGATACATGTAAATTGGTAGGAGAAGGTGGTATGCACGACTGGTAGGCCTACTAACAAAAACAACACGGAAGGTGATAATATTCTAATCGTGTTCACACGATCTCATTACAGCACAATACCATCTTACCTGATAGTCTATATTAACGCTTAATAATGTATTTACTATTCACCAACTGATTGTATTATCATCGATCGAAATGCCCCAGTCAGTCAGGAGCATTTATGTCAAACGCTTTCCCCGCCATGTGACAATGTTAAGTCAGACTCATTCTTTCCATATCTATTCGAGAATTATGTGTCATTTGAACTCAACAGTGAACCTGTGTTGGGAAGTTGAATATAACCTTGTTGGCCTAACAGTGTGCATGGTCCAGTATGTGTAGACGGTCTCACAGTATGCAGTATTGTACAGGCGCCAATTAAATCAAGAGCTATACGTACCCCGTCACCTCCCCGACAGGCGACTCCAATCCAACAGGTATCGTGCTCACACGGACGGAGCAAGCGAAGTCGCACTATCTGCAAGGCCCAGGTAAAAAAACCTGTCATCACTGAATGGGAATCTCACAACCCGTGACACTCACAAACGACTAGCGTTCCCGACAATATGCGGACAAGGCTTTCAGTCAGCGGGAATGACACTGGAGACCACACCGAGCAAACGAGATTATGCCAAGAGATGTATGCCACATACCCCATGGAACATTGCCATCCTTCAACTGATACAATGCCTCTCGAGTTTGCCCTATATGGCAGGTATGCCAAGATCCACAGGTGGGTCAGATCCAAAGCAACATCATCCATTTGAATTCACACACTTGGTAAATCCGTCTCGTACAAATCATCGAAGTACCCAGTCCAGCGAGCCCTCACATCGGATTTATCAGTAAAAGCCTCACCATCAAAAGTTTTGATAGCCCTCGAACTGCCATTCCTGCTATTATTTAATGGGGCAATGGCGCTCGCTGTAGGGTCGAGACTAGAAAATTCTCAACATTCATACATCGCATGTTTCTCTGTGTTGAATGTAGGGGAATTGGGGAGGGTGGGAGATTCACAGGCATGATATTGCGCCCCTTGATCACTTTACTTTCTCTGGATGATGCCGCATGTATGGAACGCTTTTGGGCGAATTGGATTGGATTGCATTGCGTCTAGGCTTGTGCTGAGACAGGGAGAGGTGGAATGTGGGGGTGAGACCAAACCTGTCCGTGAGCCAGGGAAATGTCTAGAAAAATGGAGAATTGTCATCACTGGAAGGGAAGTCAAATTTACAGCACAACATAGACGTAGGGATACTCACAGCGTAATATTACGTATAATATCCCCCGCCCTTGGTCACATCGCAACTTGTGTGGGCTCCTATCAAATAAATATATGTCATCAGGTCATGCACTCGTTTATCCGTTTCCAAGTGTGTTCCTAGTTTTTACTCGAGAAACACAAGATCTCCATAACAAGCCAAACAAAAACGAAAACATAAAAAACAGTGCCCTTTAAATTGCCCAATTCGTATAAGATTCTAGCACCCTGGAGTAATGGAGTATGATACAACCACCACCCATTGTTCCTCCAGAAACGGAATATTGTCCAGGATTTATCATTTTGTTTTCAGCGATAAATACATGTTCAACACTGACACAGTGCTAATAGCAATTTTCCATCCATATTTTTTCATCCATATCATGAACGTCATGACAACAAAAATCCAGAGGAGAAAACTTTGTCCGACACGTACAAGGTTCCAGTAAAAAGCTTTGGCAACCGGACTAGGAGGAAAAACACGGGGCTGGCTCTTGGTGAAAGTCAGGGCTGGCCTCCATCACCCCGCGCGTGGGGGTACCTATATATGCCACGCTGACAATTGCGCAGGCTCACAACTGTTAAGCCTACGGGAACGATCGGCGCGGGGGATAGTTGTAATGTTCCGATCAATCATAATCAGTAGTTCTATCATTAATAGTTTTCCTAATGATTGTTCTTTTTTAACTGCACGCTGTTTCGCGTAGTCTCTGTTTGCCAGTCGTTCCGTGTGATCACTGGCATCATATTACTATCATACATTCAATAACGAACATTATAATGCAGCCGTGAACTGGTTTATTGGTACCACTCAGCTTAAAATCATCCAACTTGCTAACTGTAGTGTTCAGAACTGCGTGAAACAGACAGGCGGATGGGACGTCTGTGTGAGTTGAAAATATAGGTAAACGAACAAGCATTGGGCAATTTCTGGACGACAGAATAACTTACACGCAGCAGCTTCGGCCAAGAAAACGTCTTAGCATATCCTTCTCAGGATAGTACCAATATTATGTCATTAACAGTCGCGAAAAAGAAAGAGAACAATGGACAATGTTTTATTCAGCGATTGCTCAACAATGACAGGACATGGGTTCACTCTACTTACGACACTTCCCGCAACTGCGTACATTCATGAACAAAGGCTAATATTTGGAGAAGCTTCGTCTCCGGTATCTGTACATATCCTGCCTCAGTGACGCCTAGCTTGACGACAGATGACACACAAGGAAGATAGATACCCGACTTGAGGACCATACATTTGGTAGTGACATCGAATTTATCAAGACACTCGTGCACCGTCAGACTGGGTACTCGTATCTGGGAAGGTATAACAATAATACATAAGGATCACACCGTTTGTACTGCTTAAATTCTTGCCCGTCTCAATTTTATTTTCGGAGACTGAATGCATGATCTTATTGATGTCCGTAGTGGTATCGCCAATTCGTTAGTTCAGTGAATTATATACCACTGTACCAATGTACCAACGATATCAACAATTCCGTCGGCATTGCACACTGCTCCGCAATATTATGCAGTGTACTTAGGTTGCCGCGAACACCTCCAGTCATTGAACAGTATACGTATTTTCAAGACTACACCGAGCAAACGAGATTATGCCAAGATATGTATGCCACATACCCCATGGAACATTGTCATCCTTCAACTGATACAATGCCTCTCGAATTTCCCCTATGGCTCATTTTGAGGTGCTGAAATAATATCATTGAAATCATACCTACAGTCAGATATCAATCATAATATACCGCAACCACGGATCATGGCCCTTATATGTTGTCACATATACCACCTTGATAGGTCCCATATAATTGCCATGACCTTGGATATGAACTTTTCAGTACAGTGTTTGCGAGACATGTAAGACAGCCCAGGCATGTTTTGAGGAGGGCACAGCTATCTCGGGAATATCCTCATATATTATTCTCCCTGAGAACAGAATATTGTACAACAATCAACACAGTAACGCTTGCCTACCAGAAAATATCCGTGGCCGGACAATTGGCACCCGGACAATTCCAACCTCCCACTCAACAAAATTGCTTTTTGAAGTCAGGGTTAGTGTTAGGGTCTAAAGTTAGGGTCACGTCTCGAGTCACAAATGTCCGGGTGGCAATAGTCCGGGTGAGAGATGTCTGGCAACCAAAATATCAGTCCGAGATACATCTGCTCCAGACAGAAATGAATATATCATAATCACCCCATTTTTCGATGCGATTCCCAGAAGTTGAACGGTGGAGCGCTGAAGCAGCCTGCTATCATGTGCGTCGATGGTAACATCGCTTGAGACGATATTCCTAACAATTTCCAGGATATTTTTAGTACTGCCGTCCCGTTCGAGTGTGCATAGAATTGCAAATTTGGCGCCATCTTCTTTTGTTCGTAAGATGTTTACTATTTTCCCAGTTGAAGCACCTTTGATCCCGCAGGCGAACCGATAGACATGCTGGAGGTCATATGGGTCCAGATCCTTAGCAATCCTCCCAAGCAAAAGCGAGTAGGGGAAAACAGTGGCAATTCTGGCGAAGTGATGGGCTGCATACCATTCACAAAACAATTTATGATAGAAGTGGACCTTAGTCTCATACTTGATATGCTGAGATTGTGATGGAAAGTCATTGATCTTGATCACCTCTTCTTCCACAAGTATGCCGATACGGACGTAATGTCGATAAAATCTGACACCTAATTTCCGAATAAGGTAGTCGTGTGGCCATACGATACATTGGTTCTTTCCTTTCAGTCCAGTGAATGCTATCTCATCTAGTCTTCCATGATGTTGTTCGTACACTTTATTTGACCTGACTTCTTCGTCTGATAATTTGTTCCACATGTGGCTGTGGAAACAGGAGATCATATAACGAAAAAATCCAGTGACTGATTCAAACGATTCAATGTTCTCATTTTCATGGGTCATATGAGCGAACATAACGAAAAACAGTGGCACCTTGCAGAGATCGCCGAGAACTGGGTTCTTCTGCAGCTGCTGCGAGATACGGAAGCCTTCTTCAATATCATCACCTACAACAGCTTTTCGTATGTATTCATCCCTTGCCTTGTCATCGAAGCCTGTTAACTTGATCCGGATATTTTCTGACGCGAAGTCCTTGGGCAAAATAAATGACCTTGTAGTCAACACTAGTCCAGCATGCTGTAAAATCTCCTTCCGGATGATCAATGATATATCCGTATCTTCATCTCCTTGATCTGGATATCCATCGTAGCCATCTAATACTAGCATCACTGAGGAACTCCCTCCTAATATACCGTTGATTTCGTTTTCGGTTAGACGCGTGTCTCGTGGAAGTAGACATCTCTTAACTGCCTTAGCTATCGATTTTATTCTCCCTAACTGCCTCAGCCGAAGGAATACTAGTACCCCCACATCCTTCAACGGTGATTCGTCAATTTCATTGCACCAATCATATATAAGCTGAAGCGCCAAAGTCGACTTTCCGAAGCCAGGCTCACCCTCTATGATGCACCTCTTCAACACAGTGTCGCCTTTACTAAAGATTTCGTGATATGAATGCATCTGTGACCACTTGTTCCCACTGACGACGTACTGATACTCAATACCTCCTTCGACGAATACTTTATCAACGCCATACATCCTCTCCTTGATATATGGGATCGGTTGTACCTGGTCGTAGAAGACTCTGTATTTGTGTTTCAGTTGCTCTACAAATATTGACTCTAGATCTGTCGTGATGAAACAAAATAGGAATCAGCATTCTACGTCTTCACATGATAATTAACAAAATAGCGATACGTCAACAATAACAATAACAAAACGATGTGCAATGTTTTTTTTGCCGTATTCGTGATATAAAAATAACTCTGACCTTGACGTACAGGGCAAATGATAATTTTTCAGTTCGGGAGTTCCCTCAAACTTCAACCAACCTGAGCCGTGACAGGATGGATGTATATATTTACCGTGATCGCAACTGACATCGAAAACAAATCATTTTCATCCTCCATATACTATAACTATTGAATGAGCAGAGACTTACTGCTCACAATCATTTGCACAATTTGTATCATTGAAAGAAAGAATAGCAGTCAAAACAAGTTATATTTGTTGGGACTAGTTTGTATGTACTCTGCGTATATGAATTATGGGTTGATGTGTTTCTACTAATCACTGCCAAAGTCTACTATTTGGATGAATTACTATCATGTTCGAACTCCAGTGTTGTTTTAAGTGCCTCTCCTGGGCATATAAATGAATAATACCCATTGACAGACAAGTCGATTTTTTATTCCCTTCTGGTATTCGAACCTGAATCAACAAGGAGCATATACATAGAGTATTTGGTTACTCAATGTAGCTTTCAACTCAGAGGGGTTCTATTTGCCAGTGACCTTCACAGAATAGGTCACAGTATAATCTTGTTGTATATATAACAGATAGAGGATGTTATGGCTGGATAGGACTGTTTTTCAAGTGCATCCGAATGCAATAACACACAGTTTTGTTTGAATATAATCCTGATCAGACATAAAGATGAGGACTTCCATGAATATGTGATATATGAATATGTATAAATATGTATGCAAGGGATTGGTAAATGGGGGCATGGATTCTGTTAGCAAGATGGGACGGGACGAAACGGTTAGCGGCATGGATATGTCCCGTGTTAAGACTGATATTAAATGTATGCCCACTTGTGTAAAGCATAGGCTTGTAAATCATTCCGCATAGCATGGACTCTCATGCATGTGTTCTTTCGCAACAAGACAAATCTAGTCATCATAGAAATGTATAGCATCCAGAGCCACATTTTGAAGATGTCAAATGAGGTCAATACGTCAAATGGGGTCAAAGGATGTCACCAGATATAGTATACACAGACGAACACAACTTCCTGTTGACCTAAAATGTTTAGTTGACAATATGTCAATGACCATTACGACCTTATGTATGTAGTTCAGTGCTCTTTTTACCTCGAAATCACACATGCGGATTTCTAACATGAGATAACTTGTAATATGATCTTTGTAAAAAAAAAAGCTGTAATAGACTATATGGTTTGTATCCAAAACAAATCACACGATCAAATTGTCAAATCAGGTCGAAAGATCAAATGAGGTGGAAGTAGATCACCAGATGCAGTTCACACAGACAAACTAAAAAGTTCCCCCATGAAATGTTTCGATGTCAAGATATATGAGGATAGTCCAACTTTGATCTTGAATGACCTCGACATCCCACTAGAAACAGCAGGGTTCTTCCGCGCGATGATTGCAACTAACTTGCCTAATATGAACGTGATTCATGCTTTCGTTCTCTATATATCGTGTCCACAAGCCTTTCAGTTGTTCAACTCTCCTGACCTCGATTGACCTATGACCACTGTCTGAAAGTAGGGTTCTTCCTCTACATAATTGCAACCAGCATGGCTAATATGAACACGTTTGGGGCCCCCACAAGAAGGTGTCACACACACATGCGCACGCCTGCGTGGTCGCATAGATCCCTGTTGCCTCCGGCAAGGAATGAAGAATGGTAATGAATTAGATACTTTCCAGCTGGGACTGACTCTGCGAGGAATGCTGCTGACTTACCCTCTGTGTAACTAAGCATCGGGATTTCCTGGAGTGAGAGACAACACATATTGTCAGTAAATTGAAAATATTGGGATGCAACAGATGGGTGAAGTTGTTCCACTGTGAAATATTATTCCTAGAAATATTATTAGTTCGTAGATGATTTGCCAATGCGACAAAACCTACTACTTTGCGCCCATCTGCTCTAAGAAACGAGGTTTAATACGCGTATGGTTGGCCGTGTTGGACAAATACACAATATTATATACTCAGTCTGGTATTAATTCAATTTATTAACAGTAATAAATCGAACTAATAACAGTATTAAATCGACCAATCAGTAACGCGGAATATATATCTAATACTGTTATGATGTTGATTTAATCAGTTCAGTTGAATACCAGTATGTATTATGGTGTATTTGTTCAACACGGCCTACCATATACGCAGGACAGTTTTTGCACACTAGATTATCTTTCCCACTTCTATATACATGCAGCAGAACCATGCGCGCAGCAGTTTGAATTCCAGTATGTGTGTGTGTATGTACAGATGTAACACCCCGTAACAATTTTCACCTGATCATCATGTTATATGAAAACTTGTCATTATCATTAGGCACAAATGAGGTCGAAGGTATCTTAGGGACATTGCGGGCAAAGTGTCATTCTCTGTATGGCGTAACACTTTTCCTCCACATATTGAAGTGAAAAGTATTATGGTTTGAACAGTCCTACAGAATTGGATGATGATGATAGATGATCAGTAGTTGGACAATGACCATCTACGTGGTATGTTCTGGCCATCGTTATATGGCTAGCATCGTGCCGCGTGTCAACTGCCTCGTAACATGGAATAGTGATTGTGACGGATTGTCTGTATTCAACAATGTGTTGACATCACATCAGATCGATTGAGGACTCACCCACTTTTGCTCGATTGCTAAAGTATACATATACCTACCATTGACACACATTTGATGCTAAAAGGAAATTACCCGTACTGGGATATGGACGGGGTGAGCTCCTGTCCCATCGGCACTGTTGTAATAGGCCCATATTTGCCATTTTGCCCAGTTACTTTCCATATGACTCGCATGTGGGTTTAGCCAGTTTAGGTTTGTGTATATCAGAAAACCAACTACCATATAGTATAAACACCAGCTGTCCTGTTCGAGCTAAACCTGCAGACTTCAAAATTAGATTCAGTTGTTGTCGAATAGTTCAACCATGCGGTGCAATTCAAAACACGTTCAGAAGCATGAATGAGGTGATGTATTATATGTATATCATGCATTAAGCTCTGTCACTTTCAGATTTTACTCCCTTCACAGTCGTAGATCCGATGAAAGTAGTGATATTCCACTGTTTTCCAAGAAAAGAGTAACACCGACAAAAATGTTTTGAAGTGTTTTTTCATGTACAAAAGCAGTTTATCCTTACCTCTTCCACGTTTACCTCCGCACGTTTTGATAATCTCCTGACTGCAAATGGAGAGTAAATGGGATGTGTTGTTTATCACGACATATTAGAACCAGTTTGCAGTATTCTAAATACCCCTGACTACCAGTTACTGTTTTTTTAACCTAAAACAATGATAGGATTCTGTGGAGATTACGCGAAAACGTAATATTACTTGTCGAAACGACATCTACATTTCTTCCCATAGAGCACTTTCTGAGGCTTGACTGAGATGCTTTAAGATGTCTTTCTCATCATATGATGTTGTATTTTCAGCATCAACTTCAACCATTTCAGATCCAAGGATATGAATATTGCATTTTCTACATAAGTCTTTTGCTACATCATGGGCAATAATTTTGATCGACAAGGGTCTTCGTGGACCCCCTATAAATGGCATCAGGCATGAATAAACGAATGTAGTACGACTCGAGCGTGTGCTTGTAGTGGTTTATAGGCACATAAAATGTCCAACAACTCAAAGTCAAAGCAAATTATATGACTCTCTTCTATATTCGTCATTCATGTATATGACCATTCAATTATTTGAATAGACATGTTCTAGCATTTGGTCGGATGCATCATTAGTCTTACCATTGAATGCCTTCAATGCCACCGCAATTGCTATAATCACCAACAGCAACGCTACGGCTATTATTGCAATCCACCATAAACCAGACACGTCCTCAGCCGAAGCACCGTCCCCACCTGGAAAATGTCCACAAAAGATGATGTTGATGAATACATGGTTACTGAATGGAACTTGATGGATCAAGATCGTCTTGGTGCAAAACGCACAAGCGGTTTCATCTTTATGTCATTCGCCGGGGAACCTTCGGTTCTTCGATTTGTCTACGTAATGTATATAATTATAAGATGTCGAATGGGGTATCGTGTCATAAGCGCAGTTTGAACATCGGACCACAATGTCCTAGCTATGAGTATTACATATTGATTGGTAACTTCCATAGAAGACATTCTTACCCATGACGATGGAGAGGTCTAATCTCGATGATAGCTTGAATGAATGCTTGTCTGATGGTGTAATGCGGCATTCCACGATGATAGGTTTATCCGTGTACGATTCGACTTTAAACATCGATGTTAAATAGACGTTGTACCTATCGATGTTGAATTCTACCCGCTGTCTATCAAGGGAGAATGAAACGGCAGGGTTTCCCTCATGAGTACGCCATTCCAGTTGAACTTCCGGTCGTATGCCGAGAACCGAGCACGTAAGATTGCCCTCCCGTTGAACATCCAGAACACAATACTGACCATGACTACATCCTTCCACTATAAGGATAGGCGGTACTGGATTAACTGAAAGTGAAACAAATTACATTTGTTAGCATAATAAATTCATGGCTACAGTCTAAATAGGATGTAAGGGGGGTTCACCCAGTCAGTGTTTCAATTTTAGCCATCTGGTGATATTGAAGCTGTGGGACATGATACGCGTCACGGTGGAAGTTGCATCTCTCAGTGAACAGCAATAGTTCTACATGGATTCGATAGTCTCATCCAGGGTTCAATTCTGATACCATCCAAATTGTACACTGAAACGACATGCAGGGACATGTGAAGATACTTTGGTCACCGAATTCGGTAGTACCTCATTCATAGAGGAGGGATGATCGGAAATCCATGGCTTTACCTGGACTCAGCCGCGGAACACCCGCGAGCGCTCACTCCCGTATATATCGCCAACCCACTCGCAAATTCGCAAGAAACGGACATCTTTTTTCATTTTATTGTTACCGGTAATGGATGACTCATGTTTTAAGAATCAGCAAAATAACGGCCAAATAGGGAGAATGTATCGGTAATTTGCACCTATACTCCAGAAACAATGTATTTACTACTCGTCTCCAATTCCCTAATACTGAGTAGGGGCGGATTACTGATCGCTGAGATCTGGGGTCTTCCTCAACTGCAAAATTCACATTAGCACCAAGATGTATAAAACGAAGTATGTTCCAGAAACACACATTATCAGTTAGAAAAATACATACCGACACGTTTCGGAGCCATAACATAATTGTCAACAGCCACTGCTCACTGAGACAGCCATTCCTAAAAGCCAAACAACTTATAATGCCGATATTGGGTTCATATTTCATATGGAAGCTCATTGGAACCAAAATCAATCATACTAACCGAAAATGACGACTTCATGCGTTTGTATATGATCATCTTCACCTGAGACAGATACGCAGGTGTAAAATCCTTCGTTATACAGAGACGTTCGCTGGATAACCAAAGATCCATCAGCGTTCAGGTGATACCCATCTTCGTAATGATCAGTGATGTTATTCATCCAATTGTTGATCGCTGTCGCTATGACTCTCGGCTTGCTTTGTAGATCAGAGGAGTATTTCCACATTATCATATTTGGCTCATGTTGATTCCCACACGGTATTTCGGCCAACATATATACTTCTGTGTACATCTCCGTAAACTGTGTGTGTCCTAGTGAACTGCTGTCAACGATGATGAAAGCGTCGGAGCTGTTGAGGACGAGAACTTCCGTGTCTGCTTTACATACCAGAAGTGAGAGCAGAGACGAATTATCTACTGGGATGAGTGTTGTAGAAAAGGTTGTCCATGTAACATTGTTCTTACTCGTGACGTTCTGGACAGTGTCTATCGATGTATCTGCGTTTGATGTGCGTTTGGGCCACCGGAGGGACATGGGAGGT